>JAVFBZ010149317.1:0-19587 GCA_032466195.1 Katharina tunicata
GAAAATTTTGCTTGCGAATTTTTATCCAGGTAAAGGCTGCGAATCTTTCTCTACGTAAGCACTGACACAGGGACACCAAAATAGTGTCTTTTTTATCTAGAAATTACCCATAAATTTGTTTTGTTGTTATTGAGTTATATATATATATTGTAATAACAATAGTTTGCTCTTTGTGAAGGTTTTTCTTTTTAAAATGACAGTCTTTTTTTATTGAACGGGTGTCTAAATACAGTCTAAGATATATAAGCATTATGTTTGTTCAAATTATATTTCTAAAAAAAAAAAATGAAGTTTTTATCTTCATCAAACCTCAAAACCTCATTCCCCAAGTTTCTAATACATATATTATTCTTATTGCAGTACTGCTTATTTTCATATATATATTTGTTAATTTTGTAAAGTTAAATATTAAAAAAATTTACATCTAGAGCTTCTAACTTGTTATGTTTTTCAGCTGTTCAATTTACTTTAAAGTATATTTTTCTTTCAACAAAATATCCACCAGAAAATTTTGGTTAAGAATAGTTACATCCAAACAGTTCTACAATTTAGTCTATAAAATTCTAAATTCATATACATGTACATGTAGCTTCTCATGTTAAGTGAATCCATAACATGAGAAATATGGCTTTATAGAGTTTTGAATTTAAGTTAAAAAACATTGTTTATTTAAGGAATTGGATGGGCTAAATAAATGTTCATATATTCATGCACATTCAATACACCGGTCTTGTCACAATAAAATGTAGCGGAGACATCAGGAGATTCAACGAAAACCTGCAAATTAACAGAACTTTACAACTTACGGCAAGTCAAGCCTCAGAGAGAGTGTTCACATGCCTGTTATAAAGTGGCCAAAACTTCGCAACATGATCCTATCGTTCCAATGTAATATTATATTTTTATTTCATGACAGAAATTGGGATTCATGGACATTGGTCTAAATCAACCTGACGACAGCATTCCAAAAACATGAATTACCCTATAGATACATGTATCATCTTCTTGACTCCAGGTTTTATAAAACATCCCTGGTAATGATGATGAATTAAATATTCTATAATGAAAACCTACTTACCATTGACTCTAAGTCTGTAAGCGTCTGAGTGACTATGATATTAAACACAGCATGTGACCTGCTGCTTTCGCTGTTCATATTCGTAGCTGCAACCGTCCGGGACTTGTTTCCCTCGCTCATTAAATTGTCTATGTCCTAAAATTAAAAAAAATTAAAAAATAATAAATTTAGTTAACATTTCTTTGACGATCTTTATCCCGAAATTAAGAATAATAAATAAGAACTACAGACAGTGATTAAAAAACAAATGGCGGATGCCTAGAAATTCACAATTAAGACGCCAGACCTTGTAAATGTCAATAAATCGTCTATATACATGGGGCCCGCGCCGTGGCTCAGTGGTTAGCGCGTCTGACTGCAGATCCTCCTTCGATGTACCGCACGGGTGCAAGTCTTCCAGTGGACCTGAGGTATATGAGGGAGTCACATGAGGTGACTTCGGCAATCGCGGGGGTGGTTTTTACGAGGGTTCCTCCCGGTTTTCTGCTGTATCGAGTAGAGTAGATAAAAAAGTGGAGAATCCGTCGTCATATAAATGAAATACCTTTGAGTAAGACGTTAAACACCAATCAAACAATGTACATGTACTAACTTGAAAATAAAAAATAGTGGTTTGCACTCAGGAGCATATTTTTGCAGCAGTAATATTCATATTTTATTCTGATTTTTGTTTTTTAAAAATCTTGCCACATTTTTTCTTATGGAAGACACAGATATTTCATTTTTTCTGAAAATAACATATTGTTTATATGATGTGGAATATTAGTAAAGTGACTTAATAGCAATATATTCACCATGAAAGTCCAATGTTTCAACTTCTTTTTATATCCTTGATAGTTACTGACTTAATGGAACTCAAAATTAGGTTTTAAACATGGTTTTATTTGGCTTGTTTGTTTGTTCTATTTGGGGTTTTGGGTGGCTCTTCAGGTTATTTCACTTACCACGGTATATGGCGGCCTGCCAGCACAATTGGTGAAGGCCACCCCGCTAAACAACCTAGGCAACACAGAAGATACCACATAACATTTACAGGACGAAAAACAGGACACCACAACAAGACTGCTTCCTGACGCCCCTTACATGCCTTAGCTCAGAGAGCATTAGAGCACAGGAGGCTCGGTCGCAAACACATGCTGATTACATCTGGAGTCGCTTTACTTATATTTCATAAGTGGATTTGCCGGTGTACTAGATTAACTGTGGAAAACTGTCTACATGTATTTCTATGGATCTGTGATTTGGTATCTGTAATGGAGTAGGAATGTCTGTAGTCTTGAAATTGTTTTAAGCCTACTAAGCCACACATGAAATGTCATTTGGAATTTAAACTGTGATTAATGAATTTAATAAGTGCTGAGGAAGTTCAAAAGTTTAAAAGAGTTTCACTTGAAGGCCTCATTAAAGTCGGTTCAGGGCAAAGACGGACGATAACGTGAACAAAACTCTCATGTTAAGTACGGAATTACACAATCGCTGACACGATGTTAGTTGACGTTACTGTGATCTTTGTCATTTACCAATGTCGCAGATCAAAAACTCAACTAAAAGGTCCTAGTAATTTATCAGAAGAAAGTTTACCAGATCAATACTGGTCTCATTATCAGCCTTATCAATTGATCTCAACAATACCTACATGTAACAGTATGTCTACCATTATACTTAGATACAAGTGAATGAAAATATCAGTTTGATAAAGTGTAACAAATGAATAAATTAGTACATGTACGTCCTATTTATTTTTTGTTGATTTAATGGTTGTATCATTATATGTTTGAACACCATAGACTTGTTGGCTGTTTATTCAACCAAGCAGGAAAGTTAAAAAAATTTTAAATGCAGACTTATTGGTTTTGAGGTAAGAGTTTAATTTAAATAAGTAATAGTTAAACATATAGTTAAACATATACTAACTAGAGATGTTAAATATTTTAAAGATTTATTATTACTTACTGAAGAAGAAAATTTAATTCACATTATAACGGTTAAGCTGCCACTGAAAATTCTGATCAAAAGAGATCTGATTTAACTTTTTCCTACTACATTTTGAGTTAGAAATAAATAAATGTGACTGATTTTAGGCGCAAAAATAAAAAAAACCAAAAACAAACAGATGGTTGATTGATTGATTGATTGATTGGGGTTTTATGATGTACTTTAGGTTATTTCACCTCCAACCATCTGCCAAATAGACTGATGGAGTTTTATGCCAGACTAAAGGTTATTTCACTCATACCCCAAGATTTCAGCTACATGTATGCGCCTCATGATTCAAAGATAGGCCCCTTCAAAAAAAGTCAGAAAAGCAGATTTTCAGCAAAGAATATATTTTTCTTTAGAAAATCCACCCAAATCACCAAAGGGAACAGATGTTTGGGGGTTGAAGATGCTGATATAAAGATTCACAAAGTACATTGACTCTTCGAAATTAATTTAATAGAATAAAACATTATTAATTTAAATTATTAATTAAAATACGAGAGTGATATTCATAGCACTACACATAATCGAGTTGGTTAATCTTTTTTTCACAATACACATTTTTAGGAAGACTGATTGCACTGGATTTTTAGAACGTTGTAGTGATGTCACAATAGTAGTGACATATTTACTGTTGAATAATATCACTAGGGATATTATCACACAATAATTAATGGCTTTGGAGTGGAATCATCGGGGTTGTAGTGTGAGAAGATCTTTATTATTCTCTCTTTAAATGATCAATAAAGACAACATATTAGCCCCAACTTCACACACACAAGCGGGAAAATAAGAGAAACTTGTGTGTCAAAATTCAATCAACCTAAACAGAGGGCTAATGATTACATGTTAACACACTTAGAGCTTTGTCAGATGGGCAAATACTTCAGACTGGATCAAACTAAAAATGAGATAATTTACCAAAAATATGCGAAGAATGTGAGAAAAAAAAAATATACTTAGGACAGATTAAAACACTTTTTTCTTTGATGTCATCAATATATATTTAGACATTGGTATTTAATGTTAACCTAATAAGATTAAAACTCCAGTTGTATAGTCAGCAGGTGGTTCATTGGCAGGAGTTTCCTGTGTGCTCTCTGAGCTAAGATGTATCGGAAAGACGATTTTTGTTGTGTTGACTGACCTGTTTGGAGCCTTCTTTCGTCAGTTTTGTTAACAGTGGTTTCTTTGACCCATTGTGCTGGTATGCAATCATATGAGTGAAATAACCTTAAGTATAGATCATATGGGTGAAATAACCCATAATTCTAAAATTTACGCTATATAAAGTATAGCGTAAAACCTCAACCAATTAATCAATCAACCAGTTGCAGTTGTATTCGGTTCTTAACAATGAAAAGGAAATCTTTATTTTTTTTATTATTTTATACAGTGTTATAAATTAACATTATTTATTTTATCTGCTTCCAAATGGTTTGAAAATATATTTGTTTGCGAAATACTAGAAAATTATGAACATGCATCAGAAATTAATAAAAACCTGCTGCCATGTCTGCTTAAGTGTTACAAAAATAGAAATATATAGTTGAAAAGAAAAACAAATGAAACGTTGTCAGGCAGAATTGTACAATATTGTACTAAATCTTAAGTCAAGTTAACCAGAAAATGTCTATTTATCAATCGACTAATCTTTAATCCAAGTATCAATATGAAGTTTATAAATGCTATTAAATTGTAATCTGTTGTTTGGTAGGACTAAGCACTAAGTTCTACCCCCTACAGTCTCCAGGTTTATACAGTATTCTGTCATGCTTATCTCCCTTTTCAGTACCCAGCAACATTGCTATGTACAAAGTAGATAACTTAAAAGTTTGACACAAAAAGAAAGGTATGTTTTTTTAGGAGGGGGGAGATTTACAGAGCTTAATTCGAACCAGTTAATTAACAGGCATCACTTTTTGAAGTATTCATTGCTATAAGATTTATTTTCAAATAAAAGTTTCGTCAATGTTTTTTGGGGTGGGTGGGCATTGAAATCTTCAGTACAAAATAACCTGAGAGTCCCCTTTTCTCAACATGTCTAGATTTGTTTGTTTGTTTGATGTTTAACGTCTTACTCAAGAGTATTTCACCTACATGTAAATGGCGACTTACTAATTTGCGTTGCCGGTGTATGGTGGAAAACCGGGAAGAAACCGCGTAAAAACCACCACGCGAACCCTGAAGCCACCAAAATCTTCCCTTATATACCTAAAGTTCACAGGGGGGATCAAACCTATTCAGGGTACAGTGAAGGGGCCACGGAGCTTCATATAAATAAATTATATGAACCTGTTTCCTTACCTCTGTTGTGATTTGCTTTTTAATGAAATTCATGCAATTTATTTTCAGAAAAATAAATTCCCCACAAACAAACTATACAACATTTTATCCTGTAGAACCACATACTAGTTTAACATATTATACTATTATTTAACACGAAAGATTGAGTTCATAGCAATTTTTTTATTTCCCAAACTCCAAATATTGAATTTATTATATTTCAATACCTGATTATGACGCCAACATATACAAATGTCACAATGAGCTCAACCTTCGATATTTCCTTCATATTAGCTCACAACATTTTATCTATGCACAGTTTCACATGGTAACATTTTACCTAGATACTCTAAATCCTTAACAAATTCAACCCTTTTATCAATAAATTAACATGTTATGAAAATGACAAGAATTGTAGAAATACAATCTTACAATTTTTATGTAGTTCAGACTTGAAACTAATACATTCATACATTCAATCAATTGCTTAAAACCTGTGACCTTTAGGTCGAATTTATTGAGGATTTAGGGTAACTTTTAGTACCAGCCATATTAATATTTTGAAAAAGTAGGAAATATTTTTTCAGATTTCGGAAATTGTTTGATGGATGGTTTCGCTGAGAAACCTTCTAACGACTTACCACAAATGATGTCACAACCAAGGTAGACAACCCATCCACGTACGGCCCTAATATATTATGTTCTCTCACTCGCAGGTTCTGTTTACTCCTGGATAACAAATGTAACAAGTATATATGCAGTTATGTACCTTTATTTTGATTTGAGATAAGCGCCATACTCAAGGGTATTTCACTTTAATGACATCTAAGCTTTGCTGACAATGATGGAAAAACCTAGATTGTTTGATTGAGGTTTTACACCATACTTGAGGTTATTTCCCTCAAATGTCACCCGGATAAATTCATTAACTCAGTTAAACCCTTCGTGAAAAAAAAACAAAAAAACACAAAACTATAAAATTTAAAAGATTTTTATACTAAAACAACCACTTAAAAATCTATCAAGAAATCACTGTTTGTACCTGACTGGGCCTCTATGATAAAAACATAGCAAATAAACTTCAAAACCTATTTGGACCAGAGTATTCTAAATGTTCAATAAATTATATAACAATCTAATACGGTGGAAATATTTACTCCTCAACCCCTCCCCAAACGGGTGGTTGAGCAGGAGCTTCCTGTGGCCATGTGCTCTCTGAGCCAAGGGGCATCAAGAAGCCAATGTGTTGTGGTGTCCTGTTGATCATCATGTACATGCATCATGGTGTCTGTACTCCCAGGATCATTTCGGGTGGTTTCCTCCCTCGATTTGGCTGGCACGCCGTCATTTGAGTGAAATAAGCTTAAGTACCGCGTATAACCCGGATCAAACAAACAACAACCCCTTCCTAAGTTTAAATCCAAGGAGATAATTGTTTTACCCCAACCATTTTTTTTTACAAAAAAAGGAAAAAAGAATTAAAATGGTTCAAAACTAGTATTTTCTTATATTTAGGTTAACAGCAAAAAAAAAAATCCCCGAACTTTCCCTCAAATTTTTTGCAAAAACTTACCCTTTAGGATCTAAGAGGTCGTGGACTTTTTCATTATAGATCTCCATATAGGACACTTCCACTTTGTAATTTAGATCAGACTTTTGTGATTTGTGAATTCCCTCAAAGAGCGCATCGCACAGCCGAGGGATAATTCCTTTCTGTTCCCTCGTTCCCATCATTGTGTACGACTTCCCCGACCCTGAAATAAAGCCACCAAGAACAGTTTATCATTCATTTTACATTTTACAAAACCTTTGGGTATATATTGTATCACACTGAAAAATCTATGTTGAAGAAAACTGAACTTAGTTAATAAAGCTTAAAATATATTGTTTAAGATTCTTATGAGGGTAACATTAAATAAATAAATCCAAACTTCTGTTTTTCAAGGAGAAGCTCAGAAGGTTGTTTATATGTTTATTTTAAACTCTGTCAGAGTTACTTCCCTTCTATTCACAATTACCAATGGGCATTTCCCTAAATGCTCGACAACTTTGACCCCCTTTATAACTTATAAAACTACATTTTATGCAAAAGGTAAGAGCAAAGTGAAGACATGCAATTTTGAAATTTTTATGAAGTTCAGACTTTAAATTATCAGAAAATAAAAGTTTCAGTTCCAAATTCACACATAAACATTCAATAAATTGCTTAAAGTTTGTGCCCTTAGAGGTCGAATTTGTTGAGGATTTAGTGTACTTATTCAGAATTGTTTGACCATACAAACAAGGCAAGAATGAACTTTTGCCTCCTGGACGAGGGGGCACTTTCAAAAAATCTTGCACGAAACATTTTTGATTGTAAATGATTTCATCCCAGTGTAAACTTCCAGCCATATAACAATTTGTATGCAAATTTTTATGTAAAATGACTTGAACTTTTTTGGAGTTTAACCTGGACTGAATTATCTACAATCAAACATTTTCTGTGCAAAATGTCTTTACCAGGACTAAAAAATCATTATGCCTGTGAGAGTTGCTTCCCTTCTATTGATATTTACAGTATAAATCATTTGTTGACTGAATATCACTACAAGAGATGATGTAGAATATTTGTGAAGTAGTTAAACAGAAAAGTTATAGATTGCAAACAAATACACTGAATTTGTATGATCTGCCACATTTGTTGGTACAGTATGCACAGAAGCTTGATGTGCGTTCAGTCCCCGGACTTGTCCGAACATAAGACGCACATCGGACGCGGCTTGTTAATGATTGTCTTCGGATTGTAGCCTTCATAAAATCAATTTATTCGCTGCTTTTTGTCAACTATTTACTGATCATGGCAAACACTATCTGTTTCGCCATTATGTCTTAGCAGTTATCGGTGTACACGAAAACATGAACCATGCGAAGATCTGGCCGTCTTTTAAAAATATGTGAAAGTAATTTTAGGACTTGTGCTAGCCAAAATACAGCCGCTCATCAGTAATAATTGACCACAAAAAAAAGTTGTAATATTGTTTTGATATTACTAATGAACGAAAAACCCGTGAAATCCATGTGTCGTGTTTACAGCTGTAGTTAGATACATGGTAGTTGCCTTAGCCCGGCTTCATCCGGGTCGTTCAATTTTGTTTTCACAGTAAATCATAACAAATTAAATCATGTTAGTTTTTTGTTAAATAAATAAAATATTAAGCGTGGATGAGAAGGACGTCGTTAAAACAGGACACTCGTTCCGCGTCATGTTTTTTCAACTGGACGCGTATCAATTGGAAACGAGACGCACATCGCCCGAGGATTGTTGGCTTACAATGTGCGTCCGATGTGCGGCTCGGACGCGGATTTGTATCAGACGAGTCGCGACTTAAGGGAAGTAAGCTTCTGTGCGTGCTGTATGTTAAGCAAAAACATCTTCAAGCGACCAGTTTTTGAGGTCCCTATAGTTGTCAGTTTCAGCAATTTTTACAATAGTTCCAATATTTTTAGATTATGTGTTAATTTAACCCCCATTCCTACCCGTTTGTCCATATGCGAATATACAACCATTGTAACCCTCAAAGGCCTGACTTAAGACATCTCGCCCCACAGCGTCAAAAACCTGTTCCTGGCCTGCGGGGAAATAAAAACATTTATGATTAACTATATACATTGTATTTATTTGCTAAGCTTGGTTTGTTAGTTTGTTTGTTTGATTGGGGTTTTACGCCAAACTCAAGGATATTTCACTTGTCTTATATGACAGGGTCCCAGCCCAATCGGTGAAGGAAACCACCTTAAACGACGCTGGTAACATTCAAGACAGGGCAAACATTTACATAACACGAGCAAAACAGGACAGCCTGTGTGCCCCTTCAGAGATCACCAGGGCGCAGGAGTGTCCCACCCAACCACCAGCGCTAAGCTTGGTATTTATATCAACAGTATTTCATTAATAAGACTTGTTAATTGGCTTGTTTGTTTGATAGTGATTTTTCTCCGTACTTCAGATTATTTCACTCATATGAGGGCGTGCCAACCCAAATGGATGAAGGAAACCACCCTAAATGACACATACACAGTATTAAGCTCTGCGAGCACCAGGGAAGGGAAAGCCCCCGGCCAACCAACCCTAAGTGGATATTCAACACTTTGCCAATACAGGACTTTGCCAATTTAACACTTTACCAACTGAGTTTCTCAAGCATACAGTACAATAGAAGGCAATTTTGCAGTAAAATCTGCCAAGCACTGATATCGGAAGCTTAACTCATGTCTTTATTCTGAAATTTATTGTTTATTGTAAGTATTATAAAAATTATATCATCGCGTACAAAAGTGGAAAAGAGTAGCTAAATAAAAACTTTTAACATTAACTTGCATGTAAGATTTGAACTGTATACTTACTGCAAAACTTTGGGTCATTTTCTTGCATTGACCAAAAACAGTGGTCGAAAGCAAAGGTCTGAAAAAGAACCAAATAATTGTAAATCTTTTTTTAAAAAATAAATATACAGTGTATATATAATGAACTCATCTTTACATGAAGACATACATTAGCTTGGTTAAGAAGAATACGTTGTAACTAGTTTACTTAAGTGATGTGCTAAAAAATCTGAAAAGTAAAGCTAAATGAATGCAAATAAATCTTAGATAGTTTCAAAAGTTATAAATAAGTTTCAGACAATTTTAAATATTTCTTGTCATCATATGACACATTAATGTAACTGATAAAATTGATTAAAACATTTTAATGCAGAACTTGATTCAATTTTTGCAAAGAGAAAAAGAAGAAATTTATCATAATACTATGTACAAAGAAGAGTTGACCAATGCCTACCTTTGCCTGTTTCTTTCCCCCTTCATGGCCACTGAAAGAACAAGGGGAGATAATTAGTACAGAGATCAAGAAGGGGCAAGAGTATATTCCCTTTGGTTAGGCAAACATTGATAAGGTTGGGTTTAGTGTAAGATTTAAGGCGATACCCTTAACCTAAAAACTGGAAACTGATGTATTGTTTATGACAGACTAACACAAAAAGAACAAACAAACAACTGTTGGAATTTAACTGGTCAACTTTTGATTAACAACACAGAACTTTGATTATTGCATTTATGGTTATATTAAGCCTCTGATGTCATAATTCCTAAAATCATCCTTATTTGCTATAAGTTTATTTTGAGTCATACTCAGGGTTTGTTTTTATGTCATACTTAAGGTTATTTCGCTCATATGCAGAGTGCCATCCCAATCAGTGATGGAAACCACACAAAATGACACTGGCAACACAGAAGAGGCCAGAACACATTTTTATAGGGCAAAAAACAAATGGGCTTCCTGATGCCCCACCAGAACACAGGATCCTCCCAGTCTCCCACCTAACCATGAACTACATGTACCTGCAATACTCAGGGTTATTTCACTCATATAATGACAATATCATGATATACATGTACACTTGAGATTTCCTCAGTCCAGTTACACATTTTACAGCAAGAACTCCTGTTAGCTTACTTGGAGATAGATCACCCACTCAGTATTATTTTCTCTATCATACGGAGACAGTGTTTTTCAAATTGATGATTCTAAATGTGCATTCTGAATATGTGTAAATCAACGATCAAAAGCCACTACCTCTAAACTTCTTAGTCAGGAATCAACTTGTATACAATGTAAATACATGTATGTCTAAAAACTTATATATTTATTGTACATGCATATTTTGTCAAGAGTAATCACACTGGCACAGGGATATCGACTAATTCAAGTTGATAAATTATCTCATGTTCTAGATCAATTCTCAGAGACAAGTTTCTAGATAGACCTGAATCTCGAGATGTTCTGGATAACCCAAAGGCGCATCTCGATAAAAGGCAATACATGTAACATGTAAATTGTGAAGATAAATATGTGGCGAATATGTAACACACATAGATATTAGGTATGGGTTAAAATAAGCACAACCTGAAAAATGTGTATCATTTAGAGTTAGGAGTAAACCCATTAGTCTACCAAATGAAGATGAGGGTAGTTAAGGGTTATCTGATACAGAAGGGAGTTTCGTCTTAACCAAGAGGCCCTTGAGAGATTTGTTCTTCTTGTACCCTATGATAGGTCCCTGTGATAGAGGCTTAGCCATGTTAGGTACAAGGTTATGATAATTCTGTATCAGGTACATGTACATGTGTATGTATGTAATATGAAAGACACTTGTTGAATTCATTATCATAATGTTTTAGATTAGTAAAACTTTCTAGTTGGCAGACTCCAAGGAAACAAAGTGAAAATGAAACCACAAGTTAAAGAGATAACAAAGCCAATTATGTACATGTATAAGTACACACCACACTGTGAGACATAAATTATGTATTATACAGATGAAAATATGTAATACGTTAAAGTGGTACAGTCATTATTCACACACACGCATACACACAGAAAAAAATGTCTTCTTTATTTAATATGTTCATCCAAACCACAAAATCTTCTTCTCCACTTTCATTCAATTGTAATTTTATCACATTTGTCAGCCCTCAGTGTAATTAATAACTTTGCTCATTCTGTGCTCAATTGTTAAATGACTGATAAATGAGCATACAGGGCTAATATTGAGTGATAATTGCCTGGTATCAAACAGAGACACATTTCCATTGGTCGGCAGTCTGGCTGATATGAGTGATTATAGCCCTGTAGCAAACTGACAGATTTTCTGATTGGTTGGATGTGGCAGGCAGTGGTCAGCAGGCTTCATAAGGAGTGAGGTTGATATGAGTAGACAGGTAATTGACCGTGTAAATGACATGGTCACTTCGTCCCAAGCCTCCTCTACCCACACAGATTAATAACTGACCAATTGTATTGACAGTTCCTATCATGAGGAAAATCTACTGTTCAGGAAATGAATGGCAACCATTTTGAGTTGCTGTCTTTCGGCAATCTGTATACATGTAAGCTTTTTGTTTAGACTATTTGTTCTTATAAAATAAACAAAAATATTGATCAGGACTTTTTCAATAGATTCAAATAGAGTATCAGCAGTATATACCCGGTCTGATCTGTTGTGGAGAACGAGATGAACTGGGTCTCCCCATGGTTATATAGTCCCCTACCATATATACCTAAGGTCCTGATGGGGATTTGAACTCAATCAGGGTACCATGAAGGGACCTCAGTAGCCAAACGGTCAACCACTGAGCCACAATCCCACATTTATCTTTTAAAAGCACAATAAAAATAGGGTGATGGGATTGAAAAACATCAGGGTTTCTTAAGACGAGGACAAACTGTAGCCCCTTGTACATTGTAGTACATACACATGTATGAATATATTCTCAGAGCAATTATTGTCAAACTTAAACTTCAAAGAATTTGAACGTGATTGGTTCAGGTGAAAATGAAATGTATTTTTGGTTTGGTATCGGTAACACTACTTGAGACTGAACAGATTCTTCATAGTTCAGAACATTTTGCAGGCTGAGACCCTTCCAGGAATCAAACACACGATCCATGTTGTTAGAAGGATTCAAGCAAAGATCTCAGTCTGTTAATTAAATTTTCTGAACTAAAATCTGTTCAATCAGAAAGAGAATGTTGTCCTAAAATACTTTTCTGGTTATAATGCTACAGTTTAACAAAAATCTTAGAATTGACACTATTCTTTGGAATGATGAAAGGATGGAATTAAGAGAGTGGTCCTTGAAAACACCTTCTTCATCCTCCCTGATTTACTGTCTTAGCTACATATACATGCTCAATGCTTGTCATCGAAGGACAGCCCACATGGATCGATTGTTTTCTCCAGGATTCAGTGGTCAATAAATTAAGATTTATCGCCCGTCTGTCTGGTCGGTCTACATTCTGACCACTCATTAAGGGCCATTGTGATTTAACACAGCTCAGTTTAACATGGCTGATCTTAACTCTGTCTAGACCATGGCCAGCCCACGAAGATCATCTGGGAAATGGTTCCTTTCTGATTGTTCACACACCCAGCTGAAGAATCTGGCAGTTTTACTAAAATGCTCTTGCTGAAAAACACCTGCCAAAGATTTTCCACTTTACACAATTCTAAACAGAAACTTTCAACGTTTTTATTGTTTTTTTAAAACAGGAACACCTTGTCGATAAAAGTCATCTCTCACAGGAGATCTGCAGCGATAAAATTCTCAAAAGTATTCAAACAAATAAATTTCACCATTTGTATTTGCGTGGCAGTTAATCTAGCTCTTCACTTCTAGTATCTCACTTATACAGTATGATGATAAATTCTAATCCCTACAACTTTTCCAAGTATGTCCTTCAAAGCAAAATTTCAGAGAACATAGACAGTACATTTACAATAGGACACAATGTTTTCAATTTATTTTTCATTTGACTAGTCTTGATTTATGTCATTTGATTGGGGTTTTACTACATACTCAAGTTATTTCACTTATATGACAGCGTGCCAGCCCAATCGGTGAAGGAAACCACAGTAAACGACGCTGGCAGCATGCATGACAGGACAAAACATTTACATAACATTAACAAAACAAGACACCACAACAATCAGCTTCCTTTGCCCCTTAGCTCAGAGAGCACCAGGGCACAGGAGGCTCCCACTCAACCAACAACTGGAGATGATGATAAAATAGTGTTGAATTGCCGAATTGTCCTCTGGGTTCAGAATTACGCTACATGTACTTGAGTATTAAGTTTCATCAATTATACTTAGATAGGTTCAGTGTTTCATAATGTGAATATTTTGCATAAAAAAAACATTGTATTTTGTGAGTAAATTTAAATTCCTTAAATATTTGTATTCCGGATGTCTCCACCCGAAACTGAACACAGCAATGATAGGACGATTGGCTTATAATGAAGTCACACGGCTGACTTTCACATTACATGTTTTCACGGAAGAAGGATACCGTTGTGTATAATGAAATACAAAGCTTTCGCCTTAAACCACGACACAGTAAGGATATTTCATGGAAACTCCACTCGAACATAAAACATGTTGTTTAGAAAGTATTGATTCTGTGGCGTAATAAATGTCACGACAACAACCTTTAACCTCATCAGGTTAATAGCTGATTCACAGCCGACTTGAATTCCACAGAGTCGGAGATCAAGGGACAAATCCATTCATCATAACTAATCCAATTACGTATCCAGGTTTCCAAGATGTGATGTGGTGTGATCAACAGCGTCGATAAAATCATTAATCATACGTAATCTAATTAATTACTTACATACCTTCAAAGGGAGACTACTCATTTTGTTAAAACACTGATGCAATACTCATTATCAGTAAAAAAAATACAACAATCATAAATTAATATATTTGTATACACCTATTGGCTAAGTGTTAATTAAAAGGAAACGTCAAGTAATCAGTACACTAAAAAAAGTTAGTTTTCACTACCCTTGAATATCCATTAACATTTCTAAATTTCATTATTTCACATCTAACCACCTTAACCATTTGAATCTTTTATGACCTTGCTTTATATAAGTTGAGAAATGTTTTGTTTGATTAGGGTTTTACGTCGTACTCAAGGCTATTTCTCTCATATACTGTATGATAGCGTGCCAGGGCTATTGGTGAAGGAAAATTCTAAAAGCATCCTTGTTTGGTAATTTGATTTTCATGTACCGAGCTGTACTCAGGTTTTGTTTGATTAGGTTTTTAAGCCGTACTCAAGGCTATTCCACTCATATGATACGCCATTCCAATCAGTGAAGGAAACCACCCTAAACGGTGCTGGCAACACAGAAGGCGCCACAATGCATTGCCAGGGTTAAAAACCAGACACCACAACAAATCGTCTTTCTGACGTCTCTTAGCTCAGAGAGCACCAGTGCACAGGAAGCTCTCAAGGTCCAACCGAACCAGTCAACCACTCTTGTTTTAAGTTGATCATCATTAGGAACCTGACCATATGACCATGTGTTGGTCACCAATACAACATTGACAATCAATCTATTCTCATACAAAGAAAATAACTAGCAATAATTCTGGCTTGTGTTGTAATGTTTTCCTGCATAATTAACCTAAAAACACTAAAATGATCACGATAACCTGCACTTGCATTTCTTCTTCCTTTGCTTAAAAAAAAATAACTCAAAATGTCCATTTACAATGTACATGTAGGAAACAACAATCACTGTATAACATTGTATACAAACTACATGTACATTTCATGGCTGAACAGGCTAAATCTGTATAAAAACACAAATTTAAACAACCACTTTAAACAACTTCAGGTAAATCAGTCCTCCTAAAATGAGTTTAGATAACATTGTTCAATTTTTGTATGCTCTACTTTATTATTAAATATTATTTGTTGATAACATTTATTACCATGTTATTAAATAGTGATTGCTATTTGTTTATAATGTTTATAATTATATCTATGTATTTGTTAAAGTTGATGAGGACCACATGGAACAGCAACAAATATGGGTTTTTTTTATGTGTATATATTTCATCTGTAAATAAAGTTAACTTATTATTACATGTATATATAAGGAGGGAGACTTCGTTCATACCGTTCTGCTCAACAGCACAGACCTGAATAATGATCACTTTATTATATCAGAATAATCATCAGAAATTGTTTTCAGAATTCCAAAATGGTAAAAACTATAATTTGGTTGAGTGAAGAGCATCGTACTGTTTAAGGTGTACATGTATAGTCAAGAGTGATTTCAATAACATAGCACTTGTCCACTCCGTCAGGAAGTTCCCTGAGGCCATTCATAACATTACCGTGCTTGCTGTAACTCTAACATTTTCTGTGTAAAGAAAACATATAATAATCTGCATTTATTTTTATTTGCAAGATTAAATGTCCGTTTACTGATATCGAACTACATATAAGTGTTAGTTTAATGTTTGTATATTTCAACTACAATGTATTGCAATTCCTCAGCATTTTGAAATACTACCGAGTTTTGTGGACCTAAATTTGAGTTCAGGCTGGGAGTTTTTAATATGAAATGTGTGTGGCGCTCAGGTGAGTAATAACTAATAAAATAAAAATAAAATAAAAGGTTACCGACGGCCGAACCAACTTTTAGAGACTTGTTACAGTAACCACACATTTTTTTACAAATGGCCTGATCTACATGAAAGCCACGCAGTTCGCTGAGTGACAATAGATCTCATGGAGGTCAATTGAATTTCTCTGAGACAAATTGAGATTGAATGGCGAGATGATCAGCTTTTGTGAAAGCTCTATCTAGAAGATCTTAACTAAAGGTTTTCACCCAATTCTACACAAATGCGGTTTGCCAAAGGCACTTAGACAGTTGGAGCCGGTGACACAGTTTAGGGTTAGATATTAAGAAACTTCCACATTTAATGATTGGGGTGTGTCAACATTAATAATCATGATGGGTAAATAATGAAGTTTGTTGATTTGATTGTTGTTTACTGTTACACTCAATGGTATTTCACTTAAAGTCACATGAACGCACCCAAAATTTAGATTTTTCAACTAAATCTGTTAGGTTTTTTGTTGTTTTTAAACTATCGTATGTACCTCAAATTGTCAGGTTTTTTGTTGTTTGTAAAATATCGTTTTTCCCTTAAATCTGGGGTTAGAATTAACGGAATGCCTTTAACTTTTACTTTTTGACAAAAATATCTATAAATTATGTGATTCTGTGAAAACAGAATTTGTGGGTGCGTATGTGACTTAAAAAAACTACTCAAAACATTGCTGAAAAATAGGGATAAGATTTTAAAAAACACACCAGTTCTCCACTGCAGCCAGAAACTTCCCTTAATATGCCATCAAAGCTTTATAGTGGGTAGTTATTCAATTGTATATATATATACCCTAAATGCTCCACAAATTCGACCCCATTTACCACTTAAAAAACTACATTTTATGCAAAGGTTAAGAAGTGTAGAAACACACTGTTGAAATTTGTAAGAAGTTCATACTTTAAGCTACAAGAAAATATAAGCTTTACTTCCTAGCTCACATTAATACCTTCAATAAATGACTTGAAACATGTATCCATGGAGGTCGAATTTGTTGAGCATTTAGGGTATCCATATCTTCTCAAAGAGGCATACAGAAGTCGAGACACTTAGAATAATACTAATAATGGTACTTAGAACACTTAAAATAATTGCTTGAAACGGAAATAATCCAGAAGTAGTTATCCATAATATCTTACGTTATTGTATCTCCATAGTAAAGTAAATGGGACTTGATGAGAACGTACAAGGAGCAAATGTAAAATGACAGAATACATAAAATTGTAATTCAAAGATTACCGCAGCCAATATGCAGTTGCAGGGGACCATACTGCTTTCAAAAAGGAGTTTGCCATACTGTTTTGCAAAACTTTTGGGATTGCTACGTTTACCTCAACATAATGTAATTAAAGATACACATAAATTTCAGCTAATTTATAGAAATAAATCAAAATTGTTGTTTAGTTATTAACTTAATTTTATCAATCACAGGATGCAGTACAATGAGTTTTTTTACAAAATAAAGCTCAGTTTATTTATTTACCGGGTACTTGATTTATTTATTGGCATACTCAAGGGTGCTTCACTTTAAAGTGGAATTAAACCAAAAAAAAAAACAGATTCCTACATGTTGTAGACTGATGTGAAGTGGTTTCCAAAAGTGTTTTTCTTAGTGTCTTGGAAATAAGTATTTTCTTGTTTGACCGAATTAAGCATAACACTGTATGGTGATGTTTACATGACACATCGCTTGTTTCTCAATTTTTTCTCAATAGATATATTCTCCAAAAGTATTCTTCCTTGATATGTAATTGTGAGTCAATTAAGTGAAATTCTACTTTATTTTAATTTTAATGGAAATGTACTTAATTATGTTTTAAATTTTAAAGTATAACCAATATGGCACGGAGAGTCCACTATACTATTTGACGGCGTGCCAGCCCAATCGGTGGAGGAGACCACCCCAAACGACGCTGGCAACACAGAAGACACCAGTCCACTAAGACAGGACTAAAAATAAGACACCACAACAAATCGGCTTCCTGATGCCCCTTCTCAGAGAGCTTTAGGGTGCAGGAGGCTTCCACCCAACCACCCGCTTGTAAAGCTTGGAGTTATACAAACAGTACATACATGTAGTCATTGAAGGAGACTCTCAGTCTAACTAACGCTCAGTTAACTAAGCCACAAAATGACTCAATATCTCAACATCAATTCTAACTATTATCATTATGGAATTATGGTAGTACATGTACATGTAGCTATTGCTAGTTTTATCATTGATGTAATTGAACGAAGTAAATTATACAGTAGACCAAAAATAAAATGATGCCCCATAATACATTATACCAGATTCTGACATTTTCCTGCATAAGCAGTGAAAATCAAAGAACTATGTATGGAGGATTTCACATTTGCTTTATTAATTGTGATGAGACGCTTCATGGATTAATTTTATAACAGTAATTAAAGAATGGAAGGCTTTAATGACTTAATCCCATCGTTACTTGGATCATTGGTACATGTAATATGACACTAAGTCTTATCAGCATCCTGATCAATACTAGAACTTCGACTAAAGCAGTACCGGTACTTAGTCCTGTTTTTAATGTTAGGACATATTTAGTCATTCACATTCCTGGTATTATTAGGATATTTACATTTATATTGATTGCTGGCTAGATTATGAAAATTATATTTAAACTGATTGCTAGGATTATAATGATAGTTCTAGTTATAACGATTGCTACTTTAACAAGAATATAAATCAATACCCTAAATGCTCAACAAATTCGACACCCCTATTCCACTTAACAAACTACACGTTATGCAATGGCTAAAAGGTGTAGAAACACAATCTTGAAATTTTTATGAAGCTCATACTTGAAACAACCAAAAAGTGGATATTTTATTTCTAAACTCAGATTCATAAATTCAACAAAATATCTGTGCCTTTTAGGTTGAACACGTTAATTTAGGGTAGCTTTACAAGTAGTAATGCTGAATTTATCTATGGCATAGTTGGATGTAGTAATAACATGGGGGAGAAATGAAATAGACTATGACAGGTTACTTTAGGACAGGACTTTTCTTGGATTGTAATGAAACCGATACCAGTCAGTCAGTCTACCATATCATTAAACTCACGGTCACCACGGTTCATTCTTAGTCATCAAATGTTTTGACTTCATTGAGTCATCTACCACTTATATAATACACTCTTAGAAAAGAGGGTTCAGTTAAGGTTCAATAATGAACCCCTGGCGTTTTAAGGGTTCTATCAAGCACCCT
>JAVFBZ010149328.1:5395-19586 GCA_032466195.1 Katharina tunicata
AACCTACTCTAAAATCTGTATCAACCTACTCTAAAATCTGTATCAACCTACTCTGAAAGGCGAAACTTTAAACTATAAAGTTGACCTCTTACCATGTTAAGTGTTCAACACCACAAGTATGCATGCAGACATTTTAGACAAATACTCAAGCGTAACAAATTGAATACCTCATAATTGACAACCTTAAGAAGTATGCTATTCACGTCAGATTTTCAGCAATTTTTTGTTTGTGGTCCAGGCTTGTGAGCTTCTAAACTATAGTTTATTTATCTACTGTTTAATAACATTCTTAATAAAGTTATTACACTAATTTCACTGGGAAAAAACAACAACTCATAATTGCAAAATAATTTTTTCTACTTACCTTAGTTAGTAATAAAAGAGCATGACTTTCTATCGCCACATTTATTGTGTTACTTGTGTCAATGTGAATCTCTTCAAGTTCCTGAAATTCACACAAAAAATACATACAGGATTGTTATAAACACTACCATATTCATTTGCCATATGTGAACATTTACGATTCTAATAATACCTTAAATTTTTTAATACAACATTTCATAAAACAGATTTTTAACACACTTTTCCTTTTCATTTGGTCAATATTACAGTAGGAACAGATACAGAAGATGAAAGGTAATACTATATAGCTCCTTCCATTTGGCTTAACTCTTGCAATATTGAAACCCACTTGGTTTATTTATTGAAACCCACTTTGTTTATTTATTGAAACCTCTTTGTTTATTTATTGAAACCCACTTTGTTTATTTGTTGAATTGACTGGGTTTACACCGTACTTAAGATTATTTCACTCATATGACGGCGTGCAAACCCAATAGGTAAAGGTTTAATGACACTGCCGACAGTCACAGAATCCACAGGATAAGGACTCAAGCAATAGTTACATTCCAAAACCAACCATAACACTGGACTCCACAAACAATATGGCTTCATGATGCCCCTAAGCTTCAGAGAGTGCACCAGGGCACAAGAAGCTCCTGTACCACAGGATAACTAAGGTTTAATTTGGTTGGGGATTCCTGTTGTATTTAAGACTATTAAACACATGTGACTTGCACCACACCCTACTGGCATTCAGATGCCTCTTGGTGCTCAAGGCAGAAGGACAAGGAGACCTTATGCCAAGAACCCTTGAAACATGAAGCAGTTACCCAGCAATCACTGAAACTAGTGGTCAATTTCTGTCAGGTACCCAGAAGAACCCGACAATATCATTTTATACAAACAAGTCATCAGTAGTGTGACATACAACCTTAGGCTTCTCCATTATATCTTTTGTCTAGACTTACAAAGGGGAAATAATAACCATTATAGAAAACTTTATCTTCAAATATTATATTTACCTCAAGAACTTGTGGAAGAACTAGTTGGAACTGTTCTATTAGTCTATTGGAAGATTTGAGTTGAAGAACATAGTCATTGTGTGCATTATAAAAGACAACTTTTGCAGCCTCTCTACTGCCTGGAGTTGTAGATGTGCCGGACATTTTAAATAAATTAGAACTTTCATGGTATCTTTCTAAACACTGTTAAAAAAGAGAAAGAACAAATATATTTTACATTAGATGATATTTTAAAATCAACTTAACATATCTATGATACAAAATAGTCACATTGCATGAAGAAGAATGATTAATACCTCAATCCAGTACAAATGCCTCAGCAAAGTGAAGTTTTACTGTGAGTAGATAAATATTATTACCGAGAAAGATTTCTGATTGATTGATTGGTGTTAAACGACGTGCTCAAGGGTATTTCACTTATAAATGACGATGATTTATTCCAACAGCAGACAGCAACTCTTAACACAACCATAAAATGTGTAGTGACTATTAGTTTTGCCGTTGGAAAGATAATGTTCCCCCAGTGCTAAGTATGACAGCTTGGCTATTATCTGGAAACATACTGCCCTTAGCCAGAGGGCTACCAAGGAAGAAGACTATATAACACAATCTAAAATAGAATCTAATCTACTTACTACGTCAAGACGAAGAGTTGTCTTAGCATGTGAACTCTTACGAGAATATGATTGTATATAACATCAAATTAAATTATTCCTAATTTAGAAAATGAGAATCAATCTATCTGTAATGAACAGAATGAAATAAGCGGGGTAAATTCACTTAATTTATATATAATTTTTACTCCGAATTTTACAGGGTTTTCTATGTGAATAATTTAAAATGATATTTAAAAATGATATCTGAAAACTACCTCACATACAGTGATACATAACAGCAAAATCATACTTATAAAATAAAAAAATAAAGTAGACATTTTCTAACAGAGATCTAATGGAGCACAGAATCATACTTACAGATTTTAGTTTATCTTCTGTTGTTTGGACTAATGTTTCAAAATTCTCTCTAAATCCCTGTAGTTTCTTGGCCTGACTGCTTTTGTGTGTAGCAACCTCTTGCAATGGTTTATATACATTTGTCAGAAGTAGATTGGCAACATCCAAGTGAGCCTACAAAAACACGACACAATAAAACAAAAGTGCTAAGTTCAGTTACGGAAATAACAGTATCGAAAAAATTCACCACTCCTATGCTTACTGACAAACTTTTTTAAGTTCCACAATCTAGCAAATAGCCATATAGACCTTGATTATAATGAAAAAATAATCCCAAAATTCCAAATTAAAGACAACATAAAATATTAGTTAAAATAAGAAATAATGTATTGTTTTGTATAGTAATCATGTGCGACCTCCTGCAGTATTAGCAGGTTATCCCAAATGTTAACAAGATCTGTTACTCAATTCAATTTGTGAAAATAATTTTAGCTCAGTAAAAGGGGTAATAGGTTGAAATATTAACCAGATTTTCAAAACTTTTCATTGGGCTCTATCTAATATGACTTGCACTGGTCTGCCAAAGTAGTCCCTCTTTACATAGAGTTGTCTCCCTTATTCCAAGTTGGTTCATTGTACTCAGAAATATAACACTGATAGCAGTACAATCATTATCTTTGTAAGATGCCTCAGACCTACATTAGATCATCTATTAATGAACAAATATTTCAACATAGTTATTTTTGCTCAGGAGTAAAACACAGATACCATTAAACAAAACTTTATAATATACAGTGATTCCAACTGAAAATGAAAAGCTTTCTTTCTCTGAGAAAATAAAAATTTAGTTTTTTGGTAAAAACCATCGTCTGGAAATATTATTTATGAAGATATTCGCCTTATTGCTGTCTTCAGTGGAAAAATGAGCAAAATAAAAAAAGGGGTACATAAAATTAGTGTTGTCAATAGTAAACGAAATTTTAAGCAAATAAAATGTAATAAACCTGTGCGTCCATTTCCACTTGTTGTAATAATGTTTCCCAGGCTGTATGGATTGTACTTGATGTGTCTTTGGGTCTACAAAAGACATACATGTATTTAGTTATTATTTAATTACTAATATTTGTTTGACTGGTGTTTAAAGTCATACTCAAGGGTATTTCACTCATATGACGACTTTGCTTTGTCAGTATGTGGTGGAAAACCAAGAAGAAACCGTGTAAAAAATATATAAAAAAACGGGAACTCTACAGCCACCGGAAAACTTTCCGTATGTACCTAATGGGGCCACAGGGGGGAGTCAATCTTATTCCGGGTACCTTGAAGGGGACTTAGCAGTCTAAAGAAATACATGTTACAAAAATCTAATAACAATCAAAACTAATTAAAGGGATAGAAAATGCACAAAAAATTACTCTTCGCAAATTTAAACTGTATCAAACACTGTTACTGTTAATAAAAGCTGGAATCCCTTTAAGATTTGATTGATTAGGGTGATAAGACTACATGTATTTCACTCACATGACGGTGTGCCAGCTAAATAGGTGAAGGAAACCATCCTCCAAATCCCTGGCAACAGACACAGGAAAAGGACACGGATCACAACTGGAAGCCACAACAACCGACTTCCTTATACTTTAAGGCGTTGGATTTGCTTGTCTATGTGATTGGGGTTTTACGCCACATACAGTTATGACAGCGTGTCAGCCCAAATAGTGAAGAAAACTACTGTAAATGACACTGGCAACATGCATGACAGGACGAAACATTTACATAACACTAACAAAACAGGTCAGAACAACAAATAGGCATCCTGTGTTCCTTAGCTCAGAGCACACAAGGGCACATGAGGCTGCCACCCAACCACCTGCCCAGGGCATTGGAGGCCCACCTCCCAACTAATAGGCTCCAAGCATTTTGTCTACCAATTTCGATTAGTTTTATTCGGCTGTTATTCTTTCAATTCATAGTGAAAAATTTATACTCAGTGTATCAGTGTTAACATGATTATACCTAAATAAAAAAAAAAAACACCCAGTAGTTTTATTCTCTGTAGTCAAGGTAACTTCAAATCATGGTGTAAAGGTGGGATTAAAGGTATACAGTTTAAACACATTTCATAGTATAAAGTTATTTTCAATGGAATAAATATACTCACCTCTCTTTATTTAAATTGTTGCTTTTCAGTTTGATTTCGGCTATGACAGTTTGAATTTCCTTGGAAAATAATTCATGGGCAGCAGCCATTTGTTGTGCAAACTCTGCAACTGTGAACAGAAAATAAAATAAAATAAAAATTAATATAATTTAAAAGTTTATCCAAAAAAAAATCATGAGAGAATATGATAATATAATTAAGCTTTATAATGCCATTACAAGTAAAACAAAGAAGTCATGCAGGTATAGATAACATGATTTCCTTGTTCAGAATTTCTTATTCTGTTACTTGATATTGATCTGTGGAACAACCTTCTCTTAAAAGTTTCTAGCTGATAACTACATTTATACCAAGCCCTCACCATCACCCTTCCTTCAATACCTTACAATCAGCATTTATGTTCTTCAAACCATGACACCAAAGAGAAAATTAGTTTTTACACCATTCCTAAACTTATTATTAATTATTATACAAAACCAGCCTCACTGGTAAAACAAATGATCAAATACGTCATATGAAACATAAGGGTGCAAAAAGAGTAGGTGGGAAGTGGACAGTGGGTGACAAAGAAAGAACACACCTGCTTCAGCTGCCCCAGCTCGAGAATCTCCAGCCAGGCTAATGAATGTTAAGTCTAACATAATGCAATCAGTCATGGTGATACAATAATTTGAAGAACCTTGATAGTCTAGGATTAACATGTAAGATAACCTCTGAACAATAATGGTTCAAGCTAAATCAATACAGTGAAAACCCGGAAAAGTGGATTAATCCCCAGTCTCTACCACATTATATTTATTACAAAACTACGAACACAGGTTCCCTGGCCTTGTAACTTCACAGACCAGACAGCGTTATAACAGAATGATTCATACAGTATTAGCTGAGGTTACAGAGTGTAAACCCAGTTCTTCTGCACTGATGTTCCCAATATGACCTCACTATTGAAGAGAACAAACCATTCAACTGCCTACAGATATGCTGATGATAGTTTGAGTATGTAGACTTAATTAAAAGAAGAGGTGCAATTGATCAATGAGGACACCAAATACACGTATATAATTAATTAATTAAAAGCTGTGAAGTGATAAATTTCTTGCAGCTTTTTTGTTAGCAGTTATCAATAATCACTCTAGGGCTTTGGATGAATACACTGGTATTAGGGTCAATAATATGGACAGTAGGCCTATTCAATAGCAAAGGTAAATGGAAATCACCAAGTATTAATTCAATAGATGCTCTCAAGCTGTTGTGTGTTACCAATACCTCATCAGTCTCATATCTTTCTGAGTCTTGTACGATTATCTTAAACAAGTGCTCATTTCTTAGTTTTTGTTTACACAGCCTTACAGTTCCAGTGTGCATTACATATACCTTAGAAAATATAGAAGCTTATCACATATGATCTTGTAAAACATTGATTAGCAGAAACTATCTGGCATTCCCAATTGTGTTCCAAACAGGTGAAAATTGGAAAACAGATGATAATTGAATGCACATTGAAAGAGTGACTTGGATTGATTATTGGGTTTTTATGCTATATTTCAAGTAGTTTGGTTCATTTGGTTCAATGGGGGAAGGAAACCACACTGAAAATAGTCAAACCAGACAATACATGTTATTTGGCAAAATAGGATGCCACAAGAATGGGCTCCCTGATGCCCCTTAGAACTGAGAGGACAGGAAGCGCCCTCCCAACAACCCTGGATTGACATTATTGATATAATTTCTCAGTAATCTGTCTGATATCCAGTCTTCTGGGGAAATCTTTGTCATCCAGACAGAGGGAAAGGTCAAAGTACTAGCCTCCATCATGATCTCTTGATATATTCCTTATAATGGTCGTGGTTGTTACTATTTTATATCACGTCAATAATATATATGCACCTCTTTGTGGATGAACTTGGTTCCTAACACGTCAGTGTACATGAAGCTACCCCCTCACCGTTACTTGTGGATTATCAATAGTGAAATTATAAAGATCACAAAACCTTGTCTGGTTTTGAAGATTTCTTCAAGCAATTTTGATTCAGAAGTCATGCAATGATTTCTGTAACCACTGCAAAACTTCCCTCATAATATATACATAAGGTTGGCATAGAGACTCAAATATCCAACGTGTAACCACTCTAGCCTTTAATCTTGAAAAGCAAAAGTGTCACAAGAATAATGTCCAACAGAATGTAAAAGTTTGATCCATTAATAGCATTTACCAAACAGTTCATCAAAATACTTGTCAATATTGCTTACAAATTCCTAAAATATTGACTCTCTGGCCAATAATTATGAGTTATTTTGTAAAGGCCTATTGATTTAGGCCTACATGTACATTGTATCTGTCCAGGAGACATTTCTATCAGATTTGTACACAGGTATAGATAAGAAAAGTACTTCCACAGGTCGTCCATTGATGTAAGCCTGATCACACTTCAAATAACAAAGTAACAGTGTTTCATGAAGTAGAAAAAGATAATTTGTCTGATTTTCTAGTCTTATATTCAGATTTGTGTTCAGTTGGTATAGAAAAAGAGAGCTAAACACACAGAAAGGTCAATGGATTTCTTCCAACTTGTACTGGTTTTAAACTACTACCCTTAATCCTTAACAAATTCAACCTTTAAGGGCACAAACTTGAAGTCATTTATTGAATGTTCAAGTGTGAATTTGGAACTAAAACTTTCTTTGCATAAAATGTAGCTTTATAAGTTGTAAAGGGGGTCGAACTTGTCAAGCATTTAGGGTATTCATATACCCTAAATGCTCAACAAATTCGACCTTAAGGGCATAAGCTTTAAGTAATGTATTGAATTTATCAATGAGAATTGGTAACTAATACTTGAATTCTCTGATAGCTTTAAGTCTGAACTTCATAAAAATTTCAAGATTGTTTTTACTCCACTTTTAAGTCTTTGCATAAAATGTAGCTTTATAAGTTGTAAAGGGGGTCGAACTTGTCGAGCATTTAGGGTATTCATATAATATGTACACATGGATATAACATATATAACAAAGGAGGAATCATTTCCTATTAACTTCTTTATAAAATATGACTAAATCTACCAAATAGAAAAAAACAAGGAAAAGGGTTATGCAAACAAATGACAAGAGTGTTATAAATTTCAATTCAATACATTAGAATTCAATTCTGTTTTCCCAAATGTGTTGGCCCTCAGACTAAGGCCAGTAGTGACTGAGCTTACACTCATGCTGTCCTATTTAGCACTGGAGGAACAGTATCTTTCAACAGAGATAGCTTTCCATTTTTTGGTTTTGTCAGTGCAGACTGTTGGAATAATTATATAAGCGAAATGCCCTTAAGCTCGGCATTAAACATCATTAAATCAATAAAGCAATCAAACGTGTTGATCGATAGTCTGGCAAACCAAGGAGTTAATTTTGGAAATGTTTATTGATTAATCTGTCTGTCTTTCTGAAGAAGTTTACCTAAGATATTTGCCCAGAAATAGACAACAGTCTAACAGACAGAAAGGTCAAAGTTCTCCTGCTGATCATCAATTGATTCAATTTAGTGATTGAATTTCAATCAGTTAAGTGTTTGATAAAAGTTACCCCGAACACTTAGTTACTATGGATAATTCAATTGTGAATTAATTAAACACAAGACAGTATAATCTAATAACGTGAAATAGAAATCATCTCAAAATGTGTCAATAAGCTTTCATTATCATATGCTTTTTTCAGCTTTTAAATTTTGATTGATTGATTGGTGTTTTAACACCGTGCTCAGGGTATTTCACTTATATGACGGCATTGTATTCCAACTGTAGACAGCAGCTTTAACACAACCATTAATGTGTAGTCACTTTAGTGTAATCAATGTTGGAAAGATAATGTTCCTCCAGTGCTAAGTACGACAGCATGAATGTAATCTAAAAACAGACTGCCCTTAGCCAGAGGGGTAGCTTTAAAGAAAAAAACAACTCCCTTACCCCCCTCCCCGTGGACCGTAATAGGTATATAAAGGGAAGTTTTTGGGTGGCTGCGGAGTTTGCCGGATGGTTTTTACGAGGTTTCTTCTCGGTTTTCCACCATACACTGGCAATGCAAATTATTAAGATTATTAAGTCGTAAGATAGGTGAAAGTATGACGTTAAACACAAATCAAACAAACAAACAAACAACTCCCTTACAAATTGCGAGTTGACTATTTCTTTATGAATTTTACAATTTTGCCAAAATAAGACAAATCATTTTTGCTTATGTTTATGGGTCCGATTCCTGGTTATATCTTGTCATCGGACAAATCCATACAGCCAAAATTTGCCTCCCCCAAACAGTGATATTGAATACGTCAGCACCAGACAAATATAATAGGCCTACACAATAGTATTTCCCCGATGTTATATATATGATCCAATCCACAAAAGAGCCTGTATTAATCAGTACTTTTGTTAATCAAAATGTAATATGATAACACGTCAATATAATTTGACTGTCTGACAGGATCAAGAGTAAATTTGATTAATGTTTATTGATTTTTTTGTCTTTGCCAAAAGTTAGTATGATTATAACACTTACAAACTGTAACATCCGAAATCAAATATACCATAATACATTTACAGTAAAAAATTTGTCAACTGACTAGACAGGAAATGATACTTAACATTGAAACCTTCATTGATGTGTTGTGTCTGATTTTTCTTATGTGTGGTTTTGTCAGATCTCAGAAAAGCAGAATTTGAAAGGATTGACAGAAATGTCACAAAGTTTCACTTGTGTATTAAGCTCAAGTGAATCTTGTATTGTGATGTCATCACTTCCTGTGGCCGTGATAAATGTATGAATATACCAAAGCATCGTAGGTTTTGTTTGCCTAAAGCCTATTTACTGCAGATACACAATAAACATACAAAAAAAAAATGACATCAAGCGACATTCATATGGCTTTAGAATACACAAAGTTTAATTTAGGCCCGGGTACATAAGGCTCGGAATGAAAAACAGATGGAAACAGTGGAAGCTGTCTATGTTGTTAGTTAGCCACAGGCAATGAAAAAGTTCTGACCGCAACTATATCACAACGCCCAATTTGATGTGTGCAATACATTTAAGTGATAATACCCTAGTGGTTTGTTTGAATGGGTTTGTACGCCGTACTTAAGGTTATTTCACTCAAATGCAGATGATGGCATTCCAGCCAAATCGGTGAAGGAAAGTACCAAAAAATTGACCCCGGCCACACTGAAAATGACAATACATAATTTACAGGACAAAATATAGGAAACCACAACAACTCGGCTTCCTGATGCCCCTTAGCTGAGAGAGCATCAGGACACAGGAGGCTCCCACCAAACTACCCACTTTCCTGGTGGTATCACTAATCCTCTGTGGACAATGCAGTCTCTAAATAATATTTCAAAGAACACTATATAGCTCAGCTCTACAATGGTTACACAAAAATTTTGTCTAACACTACGTTGTAAAAAAACATTTGCTATTATGTATCAAAGAAAGTATTTACATGTAAAACAGCAATAATGGTGAATGAATTCATTTAACATAAACAACATATCTTCATTAACAATCACAATTTTATGGAAATTGCTGAAAGAAATCTATTCTAAGCTGAAGCTCCATTAACTCAACAATATTAAATTTAATTTTGAAAAAGTCTATTTTTTTCAGTCTATCTGACCTTTTAGAA
Source organism: Katharina tunicata (assembly GCA_032466195.1). Lineage (NCBI taxonomy): Eukaryota > Metazoa > Mollusca > Polyplacophora > Chitonida > Mopaliidae > Katharina > Katharina tunicata. The sequence continues at coordinate 15,536 of JAVFBZ010149328.1, forward strand.
ATTTCTGTGGTACAGGAAAGAGGAGACAATAAGACTGACAGAAAGGTGAAAGTGTTGTCACTGAGAAGTAATTAATGTCATTCTCTGGACCCTTGACAGCCACTGATCGCGCCGGCAATACGCTACTTGGCTGGCGTTCTGGTCCGGTCTCACCCTGGTACAAGTTAATTGATATGTCAAGGGTTGACCTTCCAGAGAGCACACTCTATTTCCAGATTAAACGCGGGAGACTTATTACGTTATTCCAAAGTATTCCAAGACAATATTCCTAATCATGACCAAGATCACAAGTATCTGCTAAGCCCAAGGCAAAGTTCTACATCCAAGAAAGAATATGTCATTTTATATTCTTGCAATCTTGTATTTACACTTTAAAGGCTTTAATTCATCGATTAGTGGTTGAAATCTGAGACGTAGAAATAAAGTGTAGTGTACCAACACAAAATAGTGTCTTATACTCTGAGTGTATACCTCTAAAGCAATTTTGATACTTTTATTTTTTAAAAGTAAGCTACAGATCAACTTTACTCTGACCATAAAGAAAGACAGAAGGCTGTCTAAATGAAGACCACAATCTTTCAAATATTACAAGATCATATGGTTTGATTATTGCTACTGAAATTAAATGTTTAATTTTGAAAGGCTTTATTTGTCAATTTTGTAGTTGTTTATTTGGCCTCTTTGTAATGTGAATTTCTGAATGCATCTTTCTTCTGTCCATGGCTTCAGTAGCAGCTAGATTACGGCATGGAAGGGTGTAGCAATCATTATAGACAAATTTGTTTTGTCTCATGACGTTTAAATCCATCCATGATATATCACAATTTCAACCAAACAGTCTTCAAAAAATGAAAATGTTCTGCGGAAATTCTAAATGTTTTAATGTCAAATATCTCAAATGAACAAATTTAATCTAAAACTAACACATGGGATTTGTTTCTTGGGGCAATGCAACAATTCTGAAGTCAACTGTTGAATGCAATACTATATCAGAAATTTTATATGCTTAAAAACCCTGACCTATAATAGAAAAACAAATTGGAAACGATTCCTTAAGGGAATATGATATGTAGTCAGAAGAACCTGTTGGGCTATAACATTAATATGTTTTTCATCAAACATTATTCTATGGTTTCGATTTTGTGACAAATGCATGGGAAATATAAAATGCATACATGTATCAGAAACAATAGGAGTTTAAAAGATTAAATTAATTTGATATGAAACTAAGTATTTGGTTGGTGTTTTACGCTGTACATAACATTATTTCACACATGTGAGGGTGTGATAACCCGATGGCCGGTGAAGGAAGACATTCTCAACCACAATTTAATTAAACAAAGAACACGATAAAAAAGGACACCATGTTCAACAAACTGGCTTCCTGATGCCCCTTACCTCAGTGAGCTCCAGGCCAGATAACCAGAACAAGGTTTTAAAGACAAAAAAACTCTAAAATGTATGGTTTGTTAATTCTGTTAATTCAAGTGTACTCTCATGATATGTTTGTTTGTTTGATCAGGGTTTTACGCCATACTTTATTAAGTTTATTTCACTCATATAACGGTGTGCTATCCCAATTGGTGGAAGAAACCACCCAAAGCAACTCTGGCAACATAGATTTAGATTAATTGATTGGAGCTTGACACGGTACTTAAGGGCATTTCACTTATATGATGGCATGCCAGCCCAATGGGAGATGGAAACAACCCTAAGCAACACTGGTACCATAGAACACTATGTAATTTAAGGACAAAAACTGCCACCAGTGCCACCACAACTAATCAGCTTCCTGATGACCCTTAGCTCTGAGAGAATAGGGGCCCAGGAGGCTCCCAACCAACCACTCGCTCTACTATCACAAACTCTCTTGCAAATTAATCTACGAGAGATAGATTTACATCAAATTCAACCTATAAAATAGTATGTTACAGAGGATCAACTTCGAACCAAACAACATTTGAAAAGAATGCAAGTCTTTTGCTACTTTGTCAGTACAATGCCACTATGCTGAATCTATTTCAATATAACTCAGGACAAGAAGCATGTTTAATCTTTATACATCAAAGTATATAATCTTGCCAACAGCTCTATGTAGAATTCAATTTACCCAGCTTTCTAATTGAGTTGATCTCATATCATAAACTCCTATTCTGAAAGCATTCAGCTGTCGTACTTCAAGTGGCATCAGCGCTGTAATCAATCTAACCATTGTCTCTGAACTTTGATATTTCCTCGTTTCATTTCATGACCAATCTAAATGCAAGCGTGCCTCATTGTCTGAGAGTTTCTACAATAAATGTAGCCATATCCACCAGGCCTCAAGCTATGTCTAAAACTCTGATCACTTGTCTATATAAGTGCTTATGTCACAGTTCCTTCTTTCACAACTGGAGTATATTACAAATCATATATCATATAAGTTTGATTCCTCTCAGCAGTGACAGTATAGGGTCACCTCGTGAGATGGAAGGTTGATTGATTGATTGGGGTTTTAGCCGTATTTAAGGTTATTTCACTAACATGTATGCAGGCCTTAAAATAAGTGGCGAACGCTCATTTGGGTTACGTATAGGTCGCCTCATCTCCGAATGTAGCGAACGCTTGTCCGTTCGCCAGAACGAAACATGAAAAGTAGCAGTTCAACGACAACTAGCCTACCTCCCAGCTGTTAAATGTAATGCATGCGTTCCGTTTTCATACAGCCATATTCTAAATTATTCCCCAAAAATCCATACGTTTTATACTCTTGTTTAATATCTTTACGAAAATCCTTTTCATAATTTCTTTGACAACTTCGCATGTTCTGAATGTTACTTGGCTTCTACCGTTTTTACCTCTTTACTCAGAGGAGTTACATAGCTTAAATTTGAACTTTGGTATTTGGAATTCGCCTGCCACGCAGATTCGTTTATTGAAAATAAATGCATGCTGTTGCCATTTTTGTTTAATGTCCATAAGGTGAATAAGAATATTGTTTTAAAGGGAAATAAAACAAGCCATGGTTTATTTTGACATCGAACCAAATGACCTAGTTTATCGCTTAAGCCGCATGTATTGTACATACTTTCAAACTGCGTTTCGCAGCTACATTTGATTGGCTATTCAACTGTATTACAAAACGCAGCTTAAACAGTTCCACTCCACGTGGGCTAAATTGTAAAATGTCAAAATCCAGCGGGTCGGAAACTGTGAGTTTGAAAACATTTTTGAAGTGGGATTCGAAATTGACGAAGAAAATAAACTAACAAAGCTTCAGTGCAAGATAAGTAGCCAGCACATAGGAGCAATAAGAAATGAGGCTAAAATTAGAGGCATCTCAGGTCAGCCACTTCAATCCCTTATCAATCATGTGGACGGTGTAAATTATATACACAGAAGTAATGTCACCCGACATGTTAAGTTAGACTCTCTCCACGACTGGGCTAAGAATTTTTTTTATAAAACGCCAGCTGAAACTGAAACATCTTCAAGCACATCAGCCGAAACTGAATCTCAATCTGGTGATAAAACAGACGTGGGATGTTTATTAAAGGAGCTCAAGACCAATACAAAGTCACTTAGTGACTCCTCTTGCAATTGTCATGAAAGAAAGACCATTGACAGAATTTTTCATATTTAGTGGACAAAAAAAAACAGGGTGAAATTTGTGAGTGGAAAATGTAACAGTGTGGTTTGTCGGGAGATGACTAAATTCTGAGCATGAAAAATTGTCATTTTTTGGCTTGTGAGCAGGACAGCTCTGAAGCACTAAAACTTGTGATGATAAAGAACTGGTGTATGCCAAATTAGCCATCAGAGGGCAACCAGTCAAACTTTTGTTAAAATGTCAGAGAATTACAAACTTTGGCAGGGTTTCAGCTCAGAACATAAACCAAGCCATTGATGATGCTTTTAACAGTTACAATTTGAATGAAAATAAATATGCCAAGTGTCTGGTTTCTGCATGCGCAGATGGAGCAGCCGTTAATCTTGGGGGATTAAATGGGGCATTAACAGTTCTCAAACAGGAACGACCATGGCTGTTAATCATCCACTGCAGTCCACATAG
>JAVFBZ010149339.1:0-19585 GCA_032466195.1 Katharina tunicata
ACTACAGGTGATTTATTCTCACTCCACCCTAGACAAAAACTTGGAGGAAAAAGATGTTTATGTCAGCTATGGCATTTCATTGGTTGAATCTAATCAAAGAACGAAAACTAACCAATCACAGTAAGGTATAAAAGCTACTATGTCCCATACATGGAGATATCAAAAAAATATCCAATAACTGTAAAACACTGAAATTTACTCATTTATGGAATAAACAATGGTCTTTAGAATTCAAATTCTAATGTTTATACAAACCTGTGTCCTGTCAGACTTTCCCAGAAGGTGACGAGGCCGTCTGAACTCATGGTCATTACCCAGGTGTGGACATGTGACTTGGACTTAGTGCCCACACAGATATATGCATCTAATCCAAACCCCAGCAATAGACTACACAACAACAGGGCATGGTCCTCACAGCCCTAGGGGGAGAAAAGTAGATTCATTGATTTATTAATTGGGGTTTTACGTTGTTATTAAGGTTATTTCACTCATATGACAGCGTTTTAGTCCAACAAGGAGGAAAACACTCAAAGCGACATAAACGATGCCACAATACATTTACAGGAAGAAAGACAGGACACCACAACAAATCAGCTTCCTGATGCCCCTTAGCTCTATCGGCATTGGAGGCTCCCACCCAACAACCAGCAAGTATGTCTGGTTTCATATTGCTGCCTTAAATGATTGATGCACTAAAGGCACAATTCAGACAAATTACATCAAGGAACACATGTTATATGACTTTGTAAATATCAAACAGACCATTTTCAAGTTCATGGAAAATCAATTTTCTTAGCTTATTTGCTTTTCTTTTTATGACTTATGATGCTTCATTCATTTGGGTTATACGTCGTACTTAAGGTCATTCCACCCATGCTGAATATGACCGGCCAGCTCCTTGGGTTGAGTAAACCACCCCCAACGTTACTGGCCCTAATGCCGCAGGACTCAATATAATAATAACAAATGGGTTGTGTATAAATTCACAAGACATTTCAAACAGTTGATCATCAAAAACACATTCATTTACGCATTAACAGAAGCTATTTTATTCCTCCGTGTACAATCCCTCAAATATATTCCCAAATTTGATAAAAAAATGTACATGATATATTGACTGGATAATAACACTCACCCCTTTACTCCGACATAGGAATGCGTGTAATGTGGTCCACTGTTCCCTGGCCTCTCCCCCACCCACCGACTGTACCTTCTCGTGGTCTATCAGGTTGACAAAGCGAGCTGCCTGACGTGGTGTGTCTAAAAGACGCCCAGCCCTCAGCGGTTTCACAAACGAACAGACTGGACGGTTATTGGCATTTTCATCCTGAGGAAAAGAGAAAATTCCTAATACATTAAGAGAACAGTCATGGTCAAAGAGCTTCATGGGTTGCCAGATATACCATAGAAAGCAGACTCTTGTGGGTTTCAGTTATGAACATTTTTCTTATGAAACATTTTTTGCCATTAAATTTTTTGAAGTACAGCAAATGTCATGAAAGAATATACAGACTGCATGTATGTGTTTTTCAAATAATTATTGTTTGTTGCTTTTGTTAAGTTGAATTTTTTTTTTTATGTCTAACATATGGTGGTTTCCTTCAACCATTGGCTACCATATAAGTGAATTAACTTTAAGTATGTGGTAGAGTATTGCGGCAGCCCAATGTGAGAAGGAAAAAACGCTAACCTGAAAACGCTGGCGACACAGATATAGTGGGGTTTTACGGCGTACCAAAGGTTGTTTCACTCATATGACAGCTTGTCAGCTTAATCGGTGACGGAAACCACCCTAAACGCGGCTGGCAACACAGAAGGCGCCACAATACATTTGTAGGACGAAAAACCTGACACCACAACAAATCAGCTTCCTGACGCCACTTAGCTCAAAGAGCACCAGGGCACAGAACGCACAGGAGTAACTGTGAATAGTTCAATAAGTAAAGGTGCCTTTGTTATTAAATTTATACAAAATTTTGAAGTCATTTAAGTTAATATTCAAAACAATTGAGCTAATTTTTTTTTTTTTAAATTAAATCCTGACAAGAAGAGGCAACTTCTATGAATCCGTGCTGTGGGTTGATTAAGCTGATCAATGTACAGGTGTAGAATAGGAAAATGCGGATGAGATGCATTTAAACTGAAGATGGGATGAAATGGCAAAATATGTTACCTGTGCAATTAATTAATAATCTTAAGTCTTTATTACATTAAAGTCTACCTGAGCAAAGATTTTGACCAGCCGGTCCTGATGCGAGGGTCGTATCTGTAGATATTCCTTCCACCACTGTTTAGCATACACAAGGAAAAGACGTTCTCGTTCCGCTTGTCTCCCCTTCTCTAATGTCACCTGAGCTCTAACAACGTCCTCGCCTATCACCTGGGAGGTCTTTGGGAACAGTTCTACTTGTACTTCTAACAGACCAACTGGTACCTTATTCTCACTACCTGAAAACACCATGAAAATGCAAATAAGAAAAAGTTATACATGTAACTTAAATGAAGTTGGCTCATTAGTTCAAAGTTCAAAGTGCGATATTTAAACGAGGAGAAGACAAATGCAAGAAGCTTAGCACACTAGTTAAAAGAGGGTTTATTTATATATTTATTTTTTGCCTTTTACCAAACAATATCTGCAGGCCTCGATAATTTGCTTCCCCAGCGTAAACGAAAAATCGTTGACGGTAATTTTGATCACGTAACCGATAGTTCGGTTCAGACTTAAATGTTCACGTAACCAAACGGTTACGTAGTTTAGAATATATACATGTATGCCTTGTACATAAATGGCAATGCAATAAAGATATTGGCATAAATTACCTTTGTTGTCTTTGATTTCATACTACTTGTTTTTTGAAACACGGATCCTCATCTGTTTAAATGCTTAACGACTAGAATGAAAAGCTCCAAAAAAGTATGTGGTCGACGCAAAACCGAGGGCAGAACTGGACTTGGTAACATGATTGAGTACCAGTAACTTAAATCCCGAACTGACACCAATTTATTTTTGTGAGTACTTTATCCATGTGTGTAACTGAACAATACTACATGTACCTTTTTGCGCTGATTGTAGATTTCTAGAACTTCCATAACTAAAGAAGTTTATAATGTAAAATAACGTACATTGCCGACACCTGCATGTCGTCGCGAGAAGCCAGCCAGCACCACGTACTTATAAACACAGACAGACTGGCGACTCAACGGCCCCGTACCATGCATTATTAAAATATAGACACCACTTTGTACTGTTTCTATGCAGCCAAGTTCATTTCGAAGGATATCACCCCCAACGCTTTTAATGTAAACTGCGGAATGGACTTGACCAGAAACATGCTCAGGAGGGATACGTTGGGGGTTTTACGAAAGCGCTAACTCTACACTGGAAACGAATTCAAATTACTGCCAGAATAGCGCTGCTTTAACACAGCTGATCCCATCAGCATAATTCTGTATTCCAGCCAAAACTGCTCCCTTTATTCGACGTCTGCTGGCCTCCTTTCTTATATCTGTGAGATGTGTAGAACAAACTTTGCATTCCAGTTTTTCGATGTTTACTTCATCTCCGATTTCAACAATATTAAAATCTTCATTGAAAGGCTATTTTTTTAAAGTCTTCACACTAACACTTTCCGCTTTTCGTTTAATTTGGTTCTGCTATTGTCAACGAGCGACTGTTCTATATTTTGTACTTGGATGAATAAAATTGACCAATTTCCTGGCCGCTGTACCAAGGCAAAATTATGTATAGTTAAATGTTTGTTACGGGAAAATCAGGGTCGACCGACCTGTAAACGACCTTACAATTCATGAACTTATATTATCAATAAACAGCTATTTTTTCTTTTTTAATTTTCATTGAAAATAAAACCGAAACGTCATTTAAACCACAGGCAGTCATTCATGTTAAAAAATAAAAAGGATAGACGAAACTTAATATCAGGGTTAGGTTACCCAAAACAAACAACTATTAATTAGTTTAATACAGCCTATAATGTCTAGCCCAGGAACGAGGATAACCAAAACAATGGCACTCTCATTAAAACTTCTATAAGGCCTGGCTCACGCGACGACCTCCTGTAGACAGACATTGAACATTGTTCCGCTTTCACAGCAGAACAGTTGTAGTCATGAAACAAGAGTTTCACTTTCACAACATATGTAGTCATAAAACAAGTGAAATGTTTATTTTGTTTGAGAGCTAGTGGAAAATTCCACTGTTACTTCTTTGAGCTGCAAGTTGACAACCGATTTGAGATAGTATTACGGCACACGTTCACGTAAACGATTTTTCGTTCTGCCCTTTTAGATTTTGCGTAACTGACACGCGAACGATCGTTTCGTTCGTGACAAATTTCAAGGCTTGTATCCGATATCATAAATGTTTACTCTGCATGGCTCAAATTGTGTATTGCACAGCTGAATCCCTTTAAGGGTAACACCACAAATTTTAAGCACCGGGTGTCGCGGGGTGTTTACTGTGCCCGTGCTTTCTAGGCTAAGGAGTTTCAGGAAAGACATTTGTCCAGACATTTTTTTTTTCATTTTCACCTGGCATGAGTGAAATGAACTAAAGAACCCTATTAACAATAAACTCTCATTGTTTTTAGGCAGCTTTTCTACCTTTGGTATAACAGAGGTGACCTCGGAGATAACTGGTTCTTCCTAGTTTTCTACCGGACACAAAAAAACAAGTAGTCAGTGGTGTTTAAAACATCATAATTTCACTAAAATAAACATTTAAGTGAAATTATGATTTTAAACACCACTTAAAAAAAAACAAACGCTGTTTTGATATTTCTGCAGCCATTTTATATCTGTATTTATCTGCTTGCTTTGTGATTGCCAACATACTTTTTTCACTTTTATGACGGAGATGCGTACCTTGCGTGGTGGGAAACCATAATGAATCCACCTGCAATTTCATTCATATACCATACTTTAAATACATCCACAGTAAAACTTACAGGTTCCTAATAGTTCTATAGTAGTAGTTGATCTAATGTTAGGGGAGGTAAGCACGGGTCTCCATTCATAGAAATGTGATGATACCAGAGTGGTCTCCCCCTGACCATTAGTCCTAACCAGTACCAGATGTATGGGATCACAGATTGACAATAAAGTGGAGGGATCTGCCATTCGAGAAGCTTCTCCTGAAAAAATGATTATGAAAATTATTAAAATAATATATTTATTTGTTTAAAACTGTAGAGAAAGAAAATTTGCCTCCAGGATTCGAACTCAGCTAGCCCTCTAACCGACTGAGCCACAGAAGTTTACGGTAGAAGGACCGGTTTTAATATAATATATATACTTATTAATGTTGAGCAATGTTGATTATATGCATAAATCAAACAACTGTAAAACTTCAAAATCTTTCCAGAAAATGGGTCATAAACTGTATGAAAAATATTTTCAAATACAATGAGGTTCTGGGTTAAATTTCCAAAAGGTGATATCATTTACGATGAAAAGGCTTTTTACAAAGTTTAATGAGACTACCCCCAACATTTTCTAGCAGACTGTTTTCTTAATTTCAGCTAGCAGGGAGAAGTTACTTTTCTCCAAATGCCGTCAGTTTGCAGCAAAAACCTACTTCAGTGTAACTACACTTTTATGTGCCAAATGGGACACATAAACCCAAAGCTTTAACATGCTATGTAAAAAATCTTAGGCCATACACGCATTCAAAAATAATATAAAAGCAGATTTGCAAGATATTTTGGCAGCATTAGTTTCTTGTTGATAGAAATACAAGTTATCTTTACTTAGACTGATCATAATCTGTGTTTAATAAAGTGTAAACTATTTCTCTTGCCATCTTTTGCCTTAAATAATAAATAACTGGATAAAAGAAATTAAATCGGCCTAAAATCTCACATTGCAGCAACAATTGATAATCTCCTCAAAAAGCTGTTGTATGTTAGCCGAGACCTGATTGGCTGTATTGCTGCATGAGAGCCAATTAAACAAGTTGTATTATGGCTCTTCGACAGCCTTCAGAACTTTGACAGTTTGTGATTTGTCAAGCAATCTAATTAAACTGCATAACTTTACAAAAACTTGGCTTTTCCTATTTCTTTTTCTGAATGGATTTGCAGATAGTGTCTTCACATGGTGTTATAAAAGAGAAGTTTTTCGTCCTGAGCGAAGTCAAGTTGATGTCTTCACAAAGTTTATGAGGTGCACTTATTATAACATGGTTACACTGAAATGATAGAAAATATTTTTACAGCCAACCTGAAGATTCCTTATGGAGCTCTAAGAGGAATCCTTCATTAATAGCAGGTTCACAGGCCACTGGGACAGGTCGTGACCTTAACCTCTGACCTCTGAAGTGAACATGAAGGGTGAAGGTTGTAGGGCTTTGACCAGGTAGAGGCTCAGGCTCCTGAAGGTGCTCTAAAAATGCTTTACCGCCCAACACTTGGAAATACAGGTGTCGTCTTGTCGGGTCTACATTGGCTGCAAAATATTAATTAACAAAAAATTGTCTAGAGTTCATATAAATAACAAAAATAGGTTAAAAATTAACAGAAATGAAGAAATAATTTGAAGATTGCAGAACTGAGTGGAAACTGTTGAGAACAAGAGATGTTTTACTGTACATGTATAATATAAAAGTATTGTTATTTGTATCACAAACGTCTGTGAAAATATTACCAGTAAGTAGTATACTATTACAATATTTCCACAACTTTTTCGACCCTTGAGCTTCAGAAGGCTGGCAGTCAGTCTAACTTTCTCAAATCTCACAAGACAGGGACTAATCAATAAGTTAATAAATTTATTAGTTACAATTGGATAATTTCCAAATTTTATAATTATAATTTTCCTAATATGCTTGTGGTTTGATTTCATGATACCTATTTGACTGATCACGCTTGGAAGGGGAGAAATAGTTGTAGAAATACGGTAATCAATCTATAGAAAATCAGTTTGGTCATGACTGGTGCTTCATGAACTTCTTGAGTGCATTTCATTCATATGACAATTTACTAGCCTAATTGCTTATAGTTTGTTTGTTTGATTGGTGTTTAACGTCGTACTCAAGAGTATTTAACCTATATGACAACTTACTAATCTTAATAATTTGCGTGGCCGGTAGCCACCAGAAAACTTCCCTTATATACCTAAGGTCCACAGTGGGGATCGAACGGTTCAAACCAATTCCGGGTAGAGTGAAGGGGGTTCCGTAGTCCAAAATTTCTAATGGTACCATTTATAAGATCTATAATTATGGTGTAATAAGACAACATAAGAAAAACTAAAAGAAATTTCCCCAGCCATCGGGAAACTTCCTTTCTAGAGCTGCAGTCCATAAGGACCATTAAGATATATGTAACTAGTAAGGAGCATAAGGATAATGGATTTCTGTTTAACACTTATTAAGGTGTTACACCATACTTATTTCACTCTTACTGAAAAAGCTCAATTGTACACCTCTTTTTGAAGACATATATGCCAAATTTCTGCCCTTTTCACGATGCTTTATGCCAATTAATTAGTGAAATTATTTAAAATTATTTCATTCATTACTTCAAACTTGAAAGTTTCATCGGAAAGTAAAATGATGAAATCTGGCTAAGTATTATTTAATAACTTCTTTGAGTGGCATTTAGAAGCAGGGATAGTAACATAACAAGGTTTTTATGGATATACAACTTCTGGATTTCGGAGCAGATGCTAGCACCGTTTTCAAGCTAATGAAGTTGTATTTCCATAAAAACCTTGTTATGTTATTATTTTATACTTAATGATAATCAGGACACGAGACAAGATACCTCAACAATGTAGCTTTCTGATGCCCCTAAGCCTAGATTGATTGATTGATTGGGGTTTTATGTCTTACTTAGGTTATTTTACTTATATGACGGCCTGCCAGCCTAATGGGTGAATAAAGACACCCTACGCGAAGCCAGCAACATAGAAGACGCCACTATACATTTTCAGGACAAAAATAGGACACGACACCAAATCTGAGAGCACCAGGGCACAGGAGACTCCTGTCAAACATCCACCCAGCACAATAGCAAAAGGGATTGAAATAAAACTTCCACCTTTATTCAAATTTGGCTGTGAGAGTTTGTCCTCCTTGTTGAGTAAGTGAGTAGCTGGTTTAGAGGCCTGGACCCGTCCATCCTCAAACTGTAGCTGTTTCATGATGTCGTCCATAACACCTTTCTGCCGTAGTCGAATCATAAGCTCTTCCTCCCCGACTCTCCCCAAACGACCGGGCTGTTCTTCACGCAGAAACTCGGAAAGCGTTTCCTTAATGCGGCCTTGTACATCACGCTGATAAACAAAATGTTAACATTAGCCAAAAGTATGATAATATCAACTTATCAAGACCGTAATTTTACCTAGGGATGTGGGTTTAATCTGACATGACAAGCTCTGAGGTTGTTTGTTTGTTTCTTTAATTGGGGATTAAGTCGTACTAAATATTATTTGACTCCAATGGCTGCCGAGCGACCCAAAGACAAATAGACAAAAAGACTGTACAAGACAAAAACAGGACATTAAACAGTGTGGTTTAACAAATCTGCTTTTTCTTTGGACTTGATGATTAATTGATGATTAAGTAGAAATTTTTTCAATTGTCCACCACTGGTCTTCAAGCTTGTATAAGCAATTTATGGCAGCGCACATTTTGTGGGTTGATGTAGATTAATAAATTTATAATCTATACCAGTTTTTATATTTATATTTTATGTTACGTTGAAATAAAAGAATTACAGTGCTTACGTTCTTTGTAGCCTAGAACATATTTAACGTAAAATAAAAATTTCTTGTAAGCCTCAACCAATCTGGTGATGCTAGATTGCACTAGTACACTAGTTAAATTCAGCTTCTCTCCACAACCTAATAAATGTTGAAACTTTAGAAACCAACATTAACTGCTGTTTCAATGTCAGTGTGCATAAGAGGCAGTATAGTTCTGCAGTTTTACCCATTTTCCTTTGGCCCACAGGGCATTGCTAAGTTTATCTTGTCTGGAGTAGTGTACCAGTGTTTGTTTGTGGCTCTGCCCGTACCCCAAAAAGGGGGACGGCCATCCAAATATTGACAGACGGGCGTTGAATGGTGTCAAAGCACGCCTCTCCCCTCTTCTTCGTTTTACCTGAGAAAGATGGTTGTGGATGATTTGTTTCAGTTCTGTTATCTTCTCTGGAGCAAGCGCCATGTTCACCGAATTCTTCTGAATCTTTTAAACCCACTGTCACGTTTCACAGAAAGCGAAGTTGCGCGATCTGTCAGTTTGATAATACCAGCCCATACATGCTCTCGCGTCGCATGTGTGTTCGAATATGGCGGCGGGAAGAAGAACGCATGCGCGCAAATCGACATCCTGCAAGAAGTAAACACAGCGAAAGTGACATTTCGGTTTCATATTTTAATGAAATGGGAGGAGAACACAGCCGAACAAGTGATGTAAAAGGATCTAAAAGCCTCTTCACGGCAGATGAAAACAGAAAAATTCAAATTTTATTTCAAGGAGTTGTTGAAAACGCCAATATTGGGTTACTAAAACATCTGCAGGTTTGCTTGTGACGTTTATATAGTAGAATATATTAATGGTGGCCCAAATTTCGATACGTATATGCCCACGTTTTATCCCTAAATTTAAAATGCATAATTTTAAAACAGTTTACTTCTAAAAAGTTTCGAAACAAACAATGCATAAATTTTGTCGTTTTAATTGAACTATATAAAGTTGAATGGCCTCTAGACCAGGCCTACTGGGTTTTCAGTGTTGTCAATGTTATTTCAGTAACTTATAATTTTCTAAATGTCTATTTATTTCCAGCCAAATAATTAACTTCAATACAAAACTTGATTAATTAAGCTATTTACTATTAACTGTTGATGCGCATGTCAGTTCTTGGATGACTGCCCCAAATGTTATATGTCATATTTGTCATCACAAACAGTTTATAAAAAATATAATGAATAAGTCTTGCGCATCTGTCTTAAACATTAATCATTTGTTGTTTCTTGGATAATTGATACTGCTTTAAAGTCTACATGTTGTCTTTTTGACGGTTAAAAAATACAATTATTGTCCAGTTACCTTAGACAAATTTTAATTTTAGGAGCAATATATATTTATCATTTCAGAAACATTTGAAGTTACTGCTACCAGATGATATAATAAAGAGGGTGTTTATGTCAATGGTCATGCACAGCAAAGGCAATCAAGAAGGATTTACATTAACAGGGTTCACAACTTATTTATCACATATATTCAAAGGAACACTGACAGAGAAGACCTCTACTGTTTTAGCAATGTCCTCTGATTCAAAAGAGATTTCTGGCTCTAATTTATTCCAGGTTTGTGTCAGCTTGTGATTTTATTTGTAACATGTATATTAATTAATAAGTGAAAAAAAAAAAAAAAAAAAGAAGAAATGGACAAATTGCTTGAGAACTTAATATATCGAGTTTCGCTAAGCTCAATAAGAGCCTAAAGCGACGTTTTCATTTGTATGGATGCGGAAATGGGTACGGCTGCAGATAATTTTGCTTTGTGTGTCCATTCATCGGATTTTCCATATGCAGAGACTGAAATTGCATTGGAAGCTTAGCGTATGGTTCCGCATTCGGGTAATGAACCGATCGCTACATGATCCGGTCGAAGATTGCCGATCCATATTCGCATCCGGACAAATGGAAACACTATCTATATTAACAGTTAGCGTGATTTTTTTCGTATCTGCATCCGTGTTCGTACAAATGGAAACGCCACTTAAGATTTATAAGACCTGTGAATAACGAAGTTTCACTAACTTATTCACTGGTCTTGCACAGGATATTTGTCAAAAGTTGTTTCATTTGTCTGCCTTTGAGAAGCATAGATTTCTAGTGTGACAGGCCTTTACATTTTTTGAATGACGACTTAACACATGAAGCTAATACTAACACTCAGAGAAAGAATATATATATGATTAAAATTAAATTAAAGCTTGTTATTATAAACATTTGACTTCATGTAAATTTTAATTTTTGTAGGCTTCCGCCATACGCCACCAACACAAAGTCGTAATATAAGTGGAATACCCTTGATTACACTGTTTAACACCCTTCAAATAAAAAAATAAAACCAGATTAAGTGAAATACCCTTGAGCATATAATAAAGCACCAATCAATCAAGCAAGGTACATGTATGTCTTTCTAACAACTTGAACTTTTATTTCAGTTTGTGTCAAACATGGTGTCATCATACACAAAGGCTGCTGAACAGAGCATGCAGTGGAAAACCTGGAAGTTTTCTCACCAAGAAGGATGGGTGGATAGTTTCTCTAAATATTTGTTACAGGAGTTGTTAAATAAAGGTGAATGAAATATTTGCATCCATTACTTTGATGAAATTCTTGGTGGTTGTGACATGAGTCTCTTTAACTCTGTGTTGTTTTCTGTGGAGTCATGCAAACAAATTATTTCTTACATTTATGAAAATGTATATATGTGTATCAGCACAAGATTTAAAAAATAACTCAACAAAAAAATTAATTTGTGGGCATTATCCATATAAAAGATACTACTTTACTGTGCTGTGTTATTGCTTTCAGTAGAGAAAGATCTACTCTCAATATATAATATAAAATACCCGTGGGATATAAATAAATTGAAAGATTAAGTCTCTTTCTATTCCAGATGCAGACTCAAAACTGTTCCAAGAGAGTGACGTTGAACATTGGCTAGCACACTGCCCTCTGTTTTTACGCATCTTAGAATCAGTTTTTCGCTCAGCTTTTCCAATAGAGCAGGTCAGAAATTGTTATCATTTAATCATTAAATAAAATATTTTACTTGCAGTGTTCATTAATTTTTATGAGAAGGGTTAATTCCAACGATTTTAATTAAGGACCTTTTTGTATTCAGGCAGATTTGACGATTAGCAACTTTGAAAAAAAATGTAAATGAGGTCAGTCTGAAATAGTCTTCAGTAGAGAATTGAACAAAACATAATAGCATCTTCCTCCCCAGCTCCCCTCCCCCACACTTATTCAAAACTAATTTTGGCCATGGTCTTTAAGTCTCCCAATGATGTCGTCCACAATATGCCAACTAAGAGTCATTGTTCTACAATTGAAAACAAAAAATGTCTTGTTATATATAATACGAGTCAGAGTTAGTCTGCCAAATAGATATTATTTTGTTATAATTTGTTGGTTTTCACATCTTGCACATAAGTCTTTCCCTTGAATATGTCAACTAAAAGTGCTGGAGGTTGACGTGAGTTTCCTGTGCCCTGATGCTCTCTGAGATAAGGGTCATATCAGGAAGTCGGATTTTTCGTGTCCTATTATTCGTTTTGTAAAAGTCTTGTGGTGTGTTGTGTATGCAGTGTTGTTTAGGGTGTTTTATGTCACCCATTCGGATGTCACACCGTCAAATGAGCGAAATGACATTAATTACGACTAAAATTTATTCAATTATGTAGGAATCTGAGTCGGCGAGGGAGTTGACACCTCTTATCCCAGAGGTTACTAATGTATTCTGGAAAAACACGCATACAGTTCTGGATTCAGCTGGAGTACTGATGTTGAATCACAGTCTCCCATCTGATCTGCGACAAGAGTGGAGACCCTTGTATAGTAACAGACAATTCGGGGACAGTTTTTCTCAGCTCCAAACTCGCATCAGTAAAAAGGGCCCCACTGTTATAATCATACGAGATAAAGATGGTCATGTGTTCGGTGGGTTTGCTTCTCATAGCTGGGACCTTAGACCACAGTTTGTAGGTCAGTGAAATTTATTGATGGCATAAATTGTTCAATTTTTTTATTTTGTGTACATGCATAAAAAGGAAGGTGATACATGTAAGAGATGTTCTGACATTATCTGACACCTGTAGCTGAATAGGAATAGGTTCAATTCTCCCTGTGGACCATAAGGGAAGTTTTCCGGTGGCTGCAGATTTCGCTGGGTGGTTTTTACGAGGTTTCTTCCTGGTTTTCCACCATACACCGGCAACGCAAAGTAGACATATAAGGGAGTACGCCGTTACACACCAATAAAATAAAAAAATTCAATAAATCATGCCAGTGTTTCAGTCGTCTTACAAATTTGTCTTTTTCCATACTTTATTGGCTTAAAGCAACTGCATTTTATGGAGTGCACAGGCTTTTATAACGAACATCTCATAAAGTTTAATTAAACAATGTTTTCCTACGCCGACTCATTTCAATGAGGGCTGTTTACTCAACTCTTTTCTACACATAACATTAAAGTATATAAAGGAACTTGAGATACTGTCTAAAAAAATGTTTTCTTCTTTGATTTCAACCAGGTTCAGCCTCCTGTTTTTTATTTAGTCTCTCTCCAGAGTTTAATGTCTACACAGCCACAGGTTATAATGATCATTATATGTACCTCAATCAAGGCGTTCAAACTCTACCCAATGGCTTGGTAAGTCAGCTATTAAATTTTATAAATGTGGGCAAAGATAAATGTAAATGCCTTCTTCTGGACTGATGGTTGGTTTGGTGGGAGCCTCCTGTGCCCTGGTGCTCTCGGAGCTCAGAAACTGAATTTTTGTTGCGTCCTGGTCAATGCCCTGTATTTGCCCTCTGTGACCTTTGTTTGTTGCTAGTGATATTTGATGTGGTTTTGTTCATGTATTTGAGTGGCGATCAATTGAGTACGAAATAATTTGCATAAACCCACTACATGAGTTTCAAGTTAAAATGTTATGACAACAGAGTATCACCCCTTGGTGACGTGCTGTCGTCACAATACAGAAAGGTTGGGCATTAACATGCCTAGACTTTTAACGTTGTCAGTTTACAGAAAAATAAAACCTCAAGGTATTATTTATTTATATAACTCGTAGCCGTGGGTGGTAACGTTGGGCGGCCTCCTGTGCCTTGGTGTCCTGTGGGCTAAGGTACATTTATAAAAGGGTTTTGATTTCGTCTTGAAAATGTACTGTGGTGCCTTTGGTTTCCTTCACCCACTAGACTAGCACGTCATCATGAGTGAAATAACTTTAAGTATATTGTAAATCACCAATCAAACAGAGAAATATTCCAGACCATTTACTTTCAACTTTTAACTTCCAATAATGTAGGGGCCGCGCCGTGGCTCCGTGGTTGAGCATTGGACTACGGAACCCCCCTTCACTTTACCCGGAATAGGTTCGATCCCCCCTGTGGACCTTAGGCATATAAGGGAAGTTTTCCGGTGGGGAGTTCGCAGGGTGGTTTTTACAAGGTTTCTTCCTGGTTTTCCACCATACACCGGCAACGCAAATTATTAAGATTAGTAAGTCGTCATATAGGTGAAACACTCTTGAGTACGACGTTAAACACCAATTAAACAAACAAACAAATACAATAATGTATATGCCTCCCATGTTAGAAATCGCACATAGATTCCATTTTACTGTAAAGTAACACAACATTCCACAAAGGGCCATCACTCTATTGTCGGAACCACATCACTCGAAACACATAACAGCAAACAGTTAATCATTCTATTAATTCTAAATTGTTAGTTAGTTTGTTTTCTCATTACAGGGTATGGGAGGTCAGCTAGAATACTTTGGTTTATGGATCGACCAGTCATTTAATTCCGGCCATAGTAAAGCCGGTCCTCTCTGTACCACATTTAAGAGTCCTCAATTATCCAAATCAGCAGAGTTTCAAGTGGATACAATAGAAGTTTGGGGTGTTGGCCCAGAACCAGTCTCAAAAGAAAAGGTAGGCTGATCTCCCCTTCTATTGACCTATTCCAACACAGGATGGTTGGGTGGGAGCCTCCTGTGCTGTCTTCTTGTGGTGTCCTGTTGATGTCATGTATATGTTTTGTCCTGTCTTGCCACCCTCGTTTACTTCACCGATTGGGCTGGCACACCATCATATAAGTGAAATGACCTTTAGTACGGCTTTAAACCTCAATCAAATAAACAAACAAACAAACCTATTCTAACATACCGGTAAATAACTTTTGATGCTTATATTCTTTTACCTTATGTTGGTAATTTCTTTTACAACTTGCCAGATAGATTGTGCTTCATACAGTATGAAATGAGTTTGTGATTCTCATTTAGTAAATTATTAAGCGGAAGTAAAATTTTAGTTTTTTCTCCTAGTCATATATATGCCAAACGCTATTGCTGTGGTCTTGTCTGTCCGTCCGTTACTGCAACAACTCTGAAGGAAATGGCCCAATACTTATTAAACTGAACACAATTTTATTTAGTGATCAATCAGAAGCCTTCGAAAGTGAGCTTCGTCGGTTTATAATTGATAAAGTTACAAGTTGCTCAAAATAGTAACTAATACTATTCCTCTAATTTCTTTGTAAGTATTTACCGTACTCAACTTATTTTGAGCCTTTACTAATAGATTAAATTATGCATTAAACTTCTAAGCCGGTGGATTGACTGATGATTTTGGCATAATACAGGAGAAAAGTGAACCAAAAACCCTTCATTTTGTTGGTTCGATATTTTGACAAATTTTGTATGTGTTCTTTCCTAAAGTTGATATAAATAAATTCGAGCAAACAAAATTAGGATTTCGGATTACTTTTCTCATGTAGTGCTATTATACTTCTACACTGTTTTGTTTATCTCTCTGTTCACCTCTTTGTCTGTCTGCCTTTACATACGTTATCAAAATTATTCCTTGTCTTTAAGTTATATTTGTGTCCTATGCCGAAGGGATTTCGGACACCGAAGCTTCATATCATTTTTAATAAGAAATGTTTTAAATGGATTTCAACAATTTGGGGGTTCGCCGATGTCCAAATAGAATAATACTTGAATGGAATATTTGTTTAACAGGAAGGAGAAACGAGTATTCTTGACAAGGATCCTGAAGCCAAAGCCATGTTGAGTTTGATTGACCGAGGTCCAGTCAGTGAAGGTTTCAGGGAAGAGGATCCCATGTCTGATATACCAGAGGAACATGAGTTACCTCCCCTTTAATTGGAAGCTTAAAAAAATGTATTTCACAACTTTAACTGCAAAGTTCACACACGAGTACCAGGGATACCCTCTTGCTTCAAAAACAAATTTATTTATTTGAATAGTGATTAACATTAATATAACTTACTGGTAATGATAACTTTTTACGAAAAGAAATTTCCATGACGCAAATATAGGTGATCATAAGATAATCCTTTATAAACTGTTCTTTATAACTCATTCGCCAGCTACAAATCTTTTTCAAAATCCAGAACAGGTTCCAATCTCTTTGTCAATTTTTGTGTACAAGAAAAGTTTTCATTTGGCTGCAGAGACCACCAGGTGTTTTTTTAAGGTGGCTAACAAATTTTTCATTTAAGTGAAATATCCTTAAGTACGGCGTTGAAATGCCAACCAAATAACTTAAGAAATTCTCTTGCTTTACAGCATTGATATTTATTTGGTTGGTGCTTAACTTTGTACTCCAGACTATTTCACCTATATGACGAAAGCACCCGGTGTATGGTGGAAAACCGAGAAGAAACCTTCCCGCAAACTCTGTAGCCACTGGAAACTTCCCTTAAATACTTAAGGTCCACAGGGGAAATCAAACGTATAACAAGTACAGTATAGGGGGCTACCGTAGTACAACTTTTAACCAGAGAGCCACAGCTTGGCCCCCTACAACATTGATACAGCCAAATAGTATTCTTTAATTTAAATCAAACAAATACACTGCTGACTTGAACATTTCCTGGAAGCCAAAAACATAAAGTTTGAGTGGTTTTTAAAATGATTTATTCTAGAAATTAGACAGTGAATGAAGAGGGGTTTGGGTTTTCGAGAACACTCCTCTCTTTATATTGAGATGTGGACTCCATATATTTGTATTAGAGATTCGTATATCTAATGTATTGATACATACTGCATGCTCAAAATAAAAGTTTTTACAAATGTATAAATCTATGTACATCACATGCATCTAATTTTCATGTTATACTGGTATCTGTTCACCTTTATAACAAGCTTTGTATTGAAATGATTATTATCTTCTCTGTCAGTGGGCCCGAGCAAAGAATGGAATATAAATGTACTATCTATGCACAATACCATTTCTATTGATTTAACCGTTTTCATTGTTCCAGTGTTGAGTCACTTTTTCGTTTTTGGGTTGGTGTTTAACATCGTACTCAAGAGTATTTCACCTATACGAATTTGCATTGCCTGTGTATGGTGGAAAACCTAGAAGAAACCTCGTAAAAAAAACTCCCCGCAAACACTGCAGCCACCGGAAAACTGCTCTTATCCTACACCTAAGGTCAACATGGGGTCCAATCTTTTCCGGGTGAGATTAGTACACTTCTCCAGCTACAGGTTGTGGAGTGGACGGTGTATGGTCACCTCTTGAAATTGTAACCCTCTTTCGGTATTCTCGAAACATCGAGAAAAATATAATACCCAGAAATGGCATCGTTAGGAATCCAAAGACCTGTAAGAAACAAAGTCAATGTAAGAGTAACACGTGTCAGGACCTCTTTCGGTATTCTCGAAATGTCAAGGAAAATATAAAACCTGTAAAAAACAGAATCAATTTGTTTATTTGATTGTGGTTTTATGTTTTTAAGTTATTTCACTCATGTGACGGCATGGGTGAAGGCAACGCCCTCAAATCACACAAGACGGCACAGCATTTTTTACAGGACAAAAAACAGGTCATCGCACAAACAAACAAACTTAATTCCTGATACCCGTTAGCTCGGAGGGCACAGGAGGCTAAACTCAACCACCGGCAAAACAAAATCAGAGAAAAAGCATACGAGCAACAGGTGTCAAAGAATCAGAAGTCTACATACATTAATTTAGCATTGGCTGACCAGGGCTTATCGATCCTTTCACTTAAAGCTCTGTATATTTGCTCAGAAGAGCCTTGATTGAGGCGACTGGACACAGTAAGTCAAGGCTCAGAACAGACGTCAACAGAGTAATCTTTTGCCATTAGCTTAAGTGAAGCGAACAGACTGACATAAAAGTTATCAGATTTTAACAGTTTACCAATTGACCACTTGATTGTGAGACACTTTTAAGCCAATTAGATAAAAAGAAAAACCCTAGCTGTTAGTTTGTTCGGGTTTTTGCGACATACTAAAGTTTATTTAACTCAATGGGTCAAGGAAGCCAGCGCAAACGACACTGGCAACAGACCTCACAAAACATTTACAATTGGAAAAAACGGACAGCACAACAAACCAGCTTCCTAATGCCCCTTAGCTTGGAGAGCACAGGAGGCTACTGCGATTTTTCGAAAAAATAAGACAAAAAATAAAGGTTAGATTCGGCACCGATTTAGGAGTCATTATCAGACTTACACAGCAGAAAAAGTTGAATAAATTGATTGGGTTAAAATTAGACCTCGTATTTTCGAACAACAAAACAAGGTCCGTCAAATTTACATGTATCCATGTCCGATTAGTTCCCCACTTTGTTTCTTCCACAAGTCTCTAGAATTAAATACAGACACTAACACTGGCTTTTACTTAAAAAAAATCTTCAACATAAAAATAAAGGTTAGATTCGGCATCGATTTAGGAGTCATTATCAGGCTTACACAACAGAAAAAGTTGAATAAATTGATTGGGTTAAAATTAGACCTCGTATTTTCGAACAACAAAACAAGGTCCGTCAAATTTACATGTATCCATGTCCGATTAGTTCCCCACTTTGTTTCTTCCACAAGTCTCTAGAATTAAATACAGAAACTAACACTGGCTTTTACTTAAAAAAATCTTCAACATTTCAGTCACTGTACCAAAGTTTCCTGGGACAATTTTGACCAGAGCCGTCAAATATGCCGTTTAATGTCCGTTTTACCGCACCTTTTATCATCTCCATTCTACAGACAGACGCAAAAGAATACCTTAAACAAGTGGACATACTTACAGCGCCGGCTGTCAGCCCTCCAGCACTCACACAACTGTTAGCTGCCGCGGCTGCCAATATTGATGAGGAGATAAGGAAGAAAATAAAATCAAACGCAGCCCAGATTAGCGTCTGTGAAAAAGACAAGTACATGTTAAAATGCTAAATCAAACTTTCTCTTGTAAAATTTAAATTGAGATTATCGACCTGCGAATATAAAACAAGGTGATATTTTTGGGCTTTCACTTCTCAGAAGACTGAATTACACCCAGCGGCATTTGTGTGATTCTCAGAAGACTGAATAATGCCCAGCAGCATTTGTGTGATTCTCAGAAGACTGAATAACACCCAGCGACATTTGGGTGATTCCCAGAAGACTGAATAACGTCAAACCGCATTTGTGTGATTCACAGCACTGAGAAGACTGAATAACGCCCAGCTGCATTTGTGTGATTCTCAGAAGACTAGATAACGCCCAGCTGCATTTGTGTGATTCTCAGAAGACTGAATCACCTCCAGACAAGCATATGTTATTTTACATCATATAGATTAAAACCGCTTGTATTATAACACACGACTGATAAACATGTTTCATCCAAAAGGCACCTGTTCTTACAGAATAACGTCCGAAGGCATTTGAGTACTACAGAATAACGGCCAAAGGTATTTGAATATTACAGAATAACGTTCAAAGGCATTTGAGTATTACAGAATAACGTTCAAAGGCATTTGAGTATTACAGAAAAACGTTC
>JAVFBZ010149350.1:3194-14903 GCA_032466195.1 Katharina tunicata
TGTTACTGCGGCTTAAAGATATATGTTAGAAGAATGTGACTGTGGCTTAAATATATCTGTTAGAAGAATGTTACTGTGGCTTAAAATCTAAAAACAAATTTAAAATATAAACATTTCTGTGTCACTAATCGCGCATATAAATCAAGGTTTATATATTTAATGTTTGAACCATATTCATTTGTGAAAGCTTTCTGTGCTCTGTTGTTCTCAATGGTTTTCAAGGGTGTTGTTGTTGTATAACTATTGGGCTGTCACTCCATTCTTTTAACTTATTAATCTTAAGAACGGAATACCGACCCTATCAAGGAACTCAATTATTATAATAAAATTATCAAATGGTGTTTCTTTTTCCAGGTATATCAGAATAAAGAAAATCTGTGTGACACTACCCAGAATGCTCTACTTGCCTTCGTTCCTTATATTTTGCCTTCTGATTCCTGACCATTTTGTGTTTTCTGAACTTGTCATCAATGAGGTATCACTGGAGAACGAAAATAACCCAAAGTTTGTCTACGTTGAATTACTTAATAAGGGTGACCCTGTTGTAGAAGAAAACTATCTAATTGTTTTTTACGCTGAAAACTCAACATTAAGTTTGTCTATTAGCAAATTAAACAATGTTTCTTTGGGAAGTGATGGACTCAATGTTGTGGTTACAGCGGATTCGAATTTAGCCATTCCAAGAACAGCAAATATAGAGAGGTCAACTGATTTACCGTTTCTTGGGGATACTATAGCTGCAATAGCTCTTTTCAAAATCACCTTGAATGAATCATTTTCTGCTAGCCAGGTTGGCTTTAATGTTGAAAACGCTACGCGTGTAGATGTTCTTGTTTTCATGCCAAGGTGGACTCCAAAGTTTAGTGCAAGTGATTTAGCCATTGCTTTTGGAACAAAACAAATAATAATTGGAAACTTGAGACAATCTTTGAGTCTCTGTGGAAATGAGATGCTGTCTTTTAAGAATTCCACCAAAACGCCTGGGTCAGAAAATAAGTGTGATTTGTCCGATCCAGTGTCTGTCGCTACGCCAGCGATGGTTGGTAGCACTCTATCTGGAACCATCCAGAACAGTTCTGAGAGGGTCCCCAATATGCCTGTGACACCAGTTATTCAGAATCCAGTTGCTAAGGTAGGTTTTCAACTATGGCTAATAACCCTACTCAGATCAAGTACCTCCTCAATATTTAGCAGGTGGTTTATTGACACCAGGAAGCAAATTTTTGTGGTCTTATGTTTTAATTCCTGTACTATGTCCTGCATTGTGATACGGGCCTACTGTAACACGTGTGTTGCTCACAACAACTGCAACCGGGGCCAATTCTTAACGACAGCCTCCTTTTTCCGAGGACCGATTCCACAAAACCATTTCTGACATGGTCAAAATATTTATAAGCTTATTTTTCAATTTTGTCTTAATTTTTGTTATTTGTTCTCTGTGTGAAGACTGATTTCCCAAATGTAGGCATACATGTTGTAGTGACGTGAAGACGTAGTGAACTTGAATACTGTTTAATGGCAGTTAGGTCAGCTAGGCATGCTTACAACAAGACCATTATGAGAGAGTGCGAGAAGTCCTCTAAAGTTACGGTTCTTGACTAGTCACTAACAGTATGATATTAATAACTTTTCAACTATCATGACACATGTAATAGTTGAAATTCAGAAACATACCAATTTAGGGGTTACAATTTTGATTGGGTCAGATTTTTTGTCTGGAATGGACCACTGGTGCTGTCTGGCTACTATAGGTTAAGAACCTCTTAAAAACAGTCTACTATTTCTTTATTCATTTTACAAAGTTCACCCATTGAAAAGGTGTATGAAAATAATTATTGGACATATTGTGATACATTGAAAGAAAGAGTGTCATTTTGAGCTTTGGAAATTGTTCAAAATAAAAAAAAGCATATCCAAGTACTTTTTTTAGCTACATCCCTTTCAAATTGGGTTGTGTCTAAAATCTCCATGGAAACCAAGGAACGGGCTGAATTTTCAAATCAGCCAAAATCCAATTATATTTTTAGCTACAAATAAACTATTGTCATATTTCACAAGGTATTATATCACAAATCCCTGGACCTTGGACCTTTGACCATTCTTCATGTATTTACTGTTGTGTCTTGTATCATATCTTGAGTCAAATGAAAGCTAAATAAAGGCAATGACAATTTTTGTTTGAAAACTATAAGTTGAGGTTTGATTTCTGAATTCAGTCTGATTATAACTCAGATGATTTGAATTAGATGGTCGACTGAATTGTATTTAAATAAAATACAATAGATACCGGAAATCCCTCTCAATTACGTTTTCACTTATACGAGTGATCTACATTATATCTTAGTTGACGTTACAACCAAAGGTAAAAACAACTTTCGTATGGACGACAACTTATATTTGTTCCAATGTTTCAATCTTGTTTCAGAGATCGCTATCAAATATAAGAAATATAATTTGAGCTATGGGCTATCAAGAAGTTTTTCTATTGTTGTATGTTTTTTGTTTTCTTTTTAAGTTATTTGTAAAAGGTGTTCTCTGGATTTTCTGTAAATAAATAAATCAATCAATCAATCAATCAAACAATCAAACAAACAAACAAACAATCAAACAATCAAACAAACAAACAAACAAACTTGTATAACATATTGTATCCTTTATTTCAAGGTGGTGATTTCTGAGGTTTATGTGAATCCACGAACTCCTAATGACATCGGGGAGTATGTTGAATTACAGGATTTAAGTGGAAAAGAAAATGTTGCGCTTGATGGTATGACTTTGGTTTTCTGGAACGGAGCTAATCTAAAGTAAGACTAATTTTCGTGTATCTTTTAATAAACAGAAGAATATTTTCATTCCCCCCACAAAACTCTGATTGATGCATTGATTGATTGTTCATGTACATGTATTTCACTTATATGACGGCGATTTCAAACTGTAAGCAGTGACAGAAAGAGTGTCAAATAATGTAAAGCTTACATGTTACTTAAGTGTATGCTCTTTTAGAAAGATAGCCTATGTTCCTCCAGTGCTAAGTTTCACAGCAAGAATGTAAATTCATTATCCTTGGCCAAAACATCTGAAAGGGTCTGACAATTAAAAATAAAACATGACGACTGAGATGGATTTTCAACTTCTGGGTATACATGTATTGGTAAGCGACGTTTCAATCTAGATACTAAGATCGTTTTCAAGCAATGGTTACAAATCTCATTTGAAAATTTATAAACTTATCAACTGTTGAAGTTGAAAATCCACCTCAGTC
Organism: Katharina tunicata; assembly: GCA_032466195.1. Classification (NCBI taxonomy): domain Eukaryota; kingdom Metazoa; phylum Mollusca; class Polyplacophora; order Chitonida; family Mopaliidae; genus Katharina; species Katharina tunicata. The sequence goes on from JAVFBZ010149350.1 coordinate 6,457, forward strand.
GTCATGTTTTTGTAAGGTAGCCAGCTTCTAAATGCCACTAAAACAAGAATTAAAAATAAGCAAAAATTTAAATACTGTTGGAGAAAATTTAGGAACTCTTCTATGATGAACCGAACTGGAAATTTGACCGTCTCTAGTGAATCTATTGTCATTATTGTAGGCCTGTATATGTCTAGATACACTTTTTGGTGTATCTATCGTCTTTACAATATTTATAATCGGATTCACTGGAAAATGAATGTGGAATATACTTGTTTAATTTCAGTAAATATTTTACCATCGACCTCACTGGATATTCTACCGGTCCTAATGGATACTTTGTCATCAGTAATGACAACGACAACGATACACATATCTATCATAGCGGGAGACATTTCATTCAAAATGGGCCTATGGATGGCATCGTGCTGTACAAAGACATTAATCAAACTGATTTGGAGGTAAGGTCAAGGCTGTTCATCAGCCTACTCATGGTCATCATGTATGGTTGCAGTACCAGTTATTAGGATGATATAAAAACATCATTTATTAGGAGTTAATGAATTGCTCATTTGTAGCTATATCATTGTTCTATTAGGGCATGTACTATGTTCATGTATTATTTTGACTGTTTGTGATCAAATAAATGTGTTTACCAAAGAAACTAGTTGTAATTTAACTACCGGTAGCCATGCATTGAAAAATAGTGCAACACTATGTTATACTATCATACATGTCATGTGAACGAATATAAATTAAAATTCTTGGTTTTGCTAAATTGTTAGCAGGATATTGATGGTTTGACATAAAGATAATATTAATGTTAATAAGTAAGTTAAATTATGGATCTGCTTTGGCGGAGGGGTCAAGAGCGCACACTTCCACAGATCCCCCTCAACCTATGAGTTCAAACACTCGCTCGGACTGTAAGTGGGATCTCTGCCATCTACCAGTGGTTTTCTGGTTCTACCCACTTTTCCTCCCACAACACAGCTGGTCGATGATCTATAATTTGGGCTTTAATATACACATGTAGTCCTGGTAGTCTAACTTCGGAAAACAATAAACTTGAAACCTTCACAGGACGTCCTCGATGGGCTGGATATGGTTTCTCTTGTTGAGGTCCACCACAAGTACTTCAAAGAAAGGTCCCCATTCTATAACCTGGGGACCATGGTAACCAGATGGTAGCAGTGTACGTGGCTGGTAGCCATCATTACTTTGATGTTAACAACAATAGTGGTACCAGTTGTTGACGTGCTAGCTGGTTACTTTCTGGCCGGATCAGATATCACCTGGTTACTGAACAGTACAGGGCAAGCAGTACACCTCAGTGGTTAGCGGTCAATATCAACCAGGTAAACAGCTGATAACTGCAATCATACCAACATGTTATAGTATTGAACAAGTACTATCATACATGATGTACATGTATGTGACATCACACTATACTGTGCTCATTGATTTCTGTACAAAAAGAGTTCCAAAGATGTGAACCAATATAAATTTAATTTCAATGTTTTGCTTGTGTTTCGGAATCCTTTTACATACCATTATTTTGTTTTATCTTTTCTAGGATGGTAATATACCAACCCACAACATTTTAGATGCTGTAGTTTACACCAACTTAATCACCATTTATCAGCGAGATACGCTCCTCACGACACTCTTCCCGAATCAGAGGAGTGCAGTTGTTCTCCACAGATATTCAAACTGTAAGTACACATATAACTTTGAAAATCTAAACGCTTTTCTGTTAAGTTCAGCAACATTTTCTGGAGCAAAGAATTTTCTTCTACTTCAATATGTTGTAAAACATCCAGGTAAAAGTAAAATGAGATACAACTGTCAGCCATTACCGTGTTTCGATCTTAAGCACTTTCTGTGCCATAGAAAGTTACGAGACTAACTTCTAGTTAGTGGGCAGAGCCAGACCTCAATAAAGGACGCTCCTTTCCGACACGTTGTTGGAATTGAGCTAAGGGGGTAGTTAACAGGGACTGTCAGACTGGTTTACATCTTTATTGCCAAGATTAGTAATATTTGAGTCTGAAACAAATCCTAGCTCATATGTCGTCTAGCTTTATGTTCTGTAAAGAATTTTTAAGTCTGGTTTTGATTTTCCTCCATCATGTCCATCAACCATGTCAACACCATCAACCATGTCAACACCATCAACCATGTCAACACCATCAACCATGTCAACACCATCAACCAGCATATGAACACAAAAAGAAAATAAAGAAACAATATTTCGGATTTATAGTCACTTTATAGTCACTCGATCTTGCAATATTCTTAAATTCCGTTTTTAATACTAAATTACAAATCGGCTGTTCTTGTGTTTCAGTAACAGTCCTGACTCGGTGCTTTTCAAACGAGAGCATGGATCTTTCTGCCTTCAGGTCAATGAACATCACCACGAAGGCAGCTCCGAATTATTGTTTCCCACCAGAGGGTCTCAGGATTAATGAATTGAAACTGTCGTCAAACAAGTTTATTGAAATAACTAGTGGCGAGAAAGACTTCTTTCCATTGGAGCAAATGATCTTAACTACATACAATTTATTAACCAATCAGCGTACAGGAAGTCTTCGTCTAAAGGGAAGAACGAACCAGAACCTGTGTCTCTTAGCTGAACAGCCTTTATTGTCCACTCTACTTGTTGATGACAAGACAATCTCCACTATTCTGGACACTCTCAATGATGTATGTTCTGTGTTGTAATTATAATTTTACTTTTTGTTTTAATGTTTGTCTTCCTGCTTTTATCATGAACCTAGAATTTATCTTCCTCCTGAACTCTCTTCCTATAATGATTCCAGGAAGATCTCATTGTATAACTTTACTGAACATCCTTGCTGGATCTCCCCTCATGGGTGGTTGGCAAGAGCTTTGGGTGCTCTGGTGTTCACCGAGCATCAGGAAGCCAATTTTTGTATACATCCTATGATTGTCATGTAATTTCGTTGATGGTTCAGTAAAATGTTTGGGATGTTTGCATTAACCCAAAGGGCTGACTTGCCTTTATATACAAGACCATTATTAAAAAATCTGAAGAATTTACTGGTAGGAAAAACCCTTGCGGTATATGTACTTTAATAAGATTGATATTTCTATTCGTTTCAGACAATTCCAGGAGCTGTGGCTCTTTATTGGAGGCCAGATCTGGATTCCGACCTTGACATTCCCATGACAACAGAGGGACTTCTGGACATAGTTATCTACGGCACAGACACCGTCAAGGCCAGATCTGAATTCCTCTTGACCTTCCAGAAGACACAGGTTTATCATTACTCCCCTCATTATCTTGAGTGTGTGTAACTATGTTTGCTTATAACTTGCTTGTACATATGTTCATTATTTTTGTGTAATTTACAATTTTGTTTCCCTAAAACTTTGCTTGCAAACATTTTTTGTTTTCTCTCTTTTTGCGATAATTGTTTTGCCATGCTAGTGCCTGTATAGAGTGTGTACTCTCATTGGCTGTATGTTTGTGTGCGTGTAAATGGACGGCCTAGGGCAAGATCAGCAATCTTGTTTGTGTGCGTGTGAAGGGAAAGATCAGCAATCTGCTGAGCCAGTTTATTTAACCCTCTTGAAATCAAGTTTACTGTTATTATTATTATTATTATTATTATTAAGTATACAAGTTATCGAGCTATTGATCCCTGTGTCCAGTTGCTATCTGGGCTTAGTGGCATCAAGAAGCTTTTTTGGTTTGGGATCCAGTTTTCTTTCTCTCTGCAGCCAGTGTCGTTGAGGGTTGTTTGGTTCACTAATTTGACTGGCGCGCAGTCATATAAGTTTAACAGCCTTAAGTATGTTGTAAAAAACCCATTCAAACAAACAATCAGTGTTATGCGAATAAATAAAAAGGCTTTTCCAAAAATATTAGAGCCTTTATCATGTTTGGGCCTATATTGGTTGTCTTAGTTACAGCTCCATATTTTAAAACTGTTGACCTCATGAAGGACAATCGTGAGTTCTATTCCGATTTCATCAAGATTCATAAAGGTCTTTATTTGAAGAATGATGGGAGTCATTTCTGGGTTTTCTTTCGTAAATGCTGTTTATGACGGCTGAATTAATTAAAATAGGTACAGCCTGCTTCATGATTAATGCTGGTTAGCGAAGGTTAAGAGTAAATTCATATTGAATATTCAAGTATCTATTGTAGGTTACTCTTCTACGTGACCTGGGGGATAATTCGGTCAGTTACTGTCCTCATGGTGAGGACCGCTACGTTATATCTGTGCCGTCTCCAAATAGTGAGAATCTGTGTACTATTCCACAAAAACTGTCCAGCACAACCGCTGACTCTTTGATAACCTCTCCAACCACCAGGCAGTATACAATTCAAGCCACTACAAGACCCATGACCCCGTGTAAGTGTTGACATGTCCATAATGAAGTAGAACTACTTTCATACGCATGCCTTTGATATGAACAAGGTTTCTTCTCAGTTTTTCGCCATACAAGAGAAATGTAAAGTCGTTTTATATGTTAAATACCGTTGAGTACATGGTTAAACACCAATCAATTTAATAAAACATACACACAAAATACCATATCGTCTATATAAGTGAAATACCCTTGAATATGACGTTAAACAATAATCAAATAAATAAGGACCGCTTAGATAGCAAGATTTGTCTAAAAACTGATTTTGAGTATTAAAGTTCTCAATGCTTACAAAAAATCCCCCCATCCTGCATCCATTGAATAGCATTCACTTGTTTGCATTTTGGTTGCAATATTACTCATGTTGATTTAATAGGTTTTGCAGTCTATCTGTTGTAGATATTTACAGTTTTGTTTGGTGCAAATTTCATGGAACACTTTTGGATGAAATTTCAAGCTCCTTATCTCTGTTTTTACAATAGTGTTTATAGGGCATCAATCTAATGGCTTTACATGGATTTGGGGAATGAATTTAAATGAGGCTTATCAGTCCTTGCTATTGAGTAAGATTGTTTTTTACTGAGGGTGGACCAGCAGTGACTAGTAAATTTCTAACCTAATATCGATCTATGTGTGTTACATATTCGCCACATATTTATCTTCACAATATACATGTTAAATGTATTGCCTTTTCTCGAGGTTTATGTTATCCAGAACAACTATCTAGAAACTAGTCTCTGAGAATTTATCTAGAACATGAGATTAATTATAGGCTTTAATTGGTCAATATCCCTGTGCCAGTGTTGTTACTCTTTATAAAAATATAATAAGGTTGTCTATTGTTCTTTATTCAATATTATGAATGGGATTACATTTCTTTGTTGATGTCTTCTTTTTAAAAAAACATGTTTCCAAACAGCTGTAGATTTCCAGATCAGTGAGGTGTATTTTGGCGAATCACCCAATTTTGTTGAAATCTCTGGGCCTGTTAATGAATCATTGGATAATCTTCTGGTGGTATTCTTACAGACCGGCAATCCAATAGGTGTGATTAGAAGTTTTAACATGGCTTCAAAAAGGTAATATCTGCTGTTGATGAGAAGGTTTTAAGTTAATTATATGGCTATACATGTATATATAATTAGGTTCTCCAGAACAACTTGAGATTCAGGTTTATCTAGAAACCTGTCTCTGAGAATTTATCTATAATATGAGATTATTTATCGGCTTTAATTAGTCGCAATCCCTGTGCCAGTATGATTACTCATTAATAAAATATATAAATTGAGAGCTGACAAAACTTTATTTTGAATAGATTTGACGTCCATTATCCAATATGTTTATCAGAAAGTTGTATGTTTATTGCATGTCTCGTCAAATAGTTCAATTTAACGGGCAGTATATACCAATAAGCATAGTAATGCTGTCTTTACTTAGACTTGGAGGAACACTGTTTTCTAACAAGGCAAAAAATTTCACATTTTATGGTTGTGTCAGTTTGGCTTTTAACTGTTGAAGTACATATTCATAGCCGACATATAAGTGAAATAACCTTGGGCATGACGTTAAACACCAGTCAATCAATCAATCAATTTAACATGTTAAAGTCGTACTCAAAATGAGGCTGATGAAATAAGAGTCCTGCAGAGTTGTTGTCCCATACTCGTAGATCCTAAATGCCATTCTTAAATAATCTGAAACAAATTTTTTTTCATGATCTGATCAAGCTGTTGTAGCTAAATGATTCAGTGAACCCCTTCTTTTCAAAGTGGGTTGACAGATATGTGGAGCAATATTCTCATAATATTTATGGTCGGCTTAACTTAGTTTAATTATTTGTTGCTTCCAGGCTATCACCAGCTGGACTGTATGTATTGGACGGTCCAACAGTAACTCTACCTCATTCAGAGGATGGGGATAGTGCTGTGGTATTGTATCACCTCCCAACACCAAGATACCGTGTCACAACATTTGACCAGCTGTCCCATGATGCAACACTGCTAGATTTTGTGGTTTACAGTACAAGGAAAACCATGACAACCAGTGACTTGATGAAGAAATTTGCTGGACCACAGACACAGCAAATAGCAATATGGGCAGTTAAACAGTCCAGCCTGTCAATAACACGCTGTCTTTCTCCCCTTAAAGAGATCTGGTCATTCTGGTTGATGCAGCAGTCGAAAGGTAAGTTGTTCTGCGGTTAATTTCACCTCTGGCTGGTGGAAAATTTTGTCCTGTAAATGCATCGTGATGTCTTCTGTATCACCAGTGTTGTTTAGGGTGGTTTCCACCACTGATTTGGCTCGCTGACATGAATGGAACAGGCTTAAGTATATCATAGAACTCCAATAAAAAAACAAGCAATCCCTCATAGCGTAGCAGAACAAGGTGTGAAGGAAGCCTCTCTTGACAACACTGACAACAAATAAATAAAGCATATGACGTTAAACCATATGACGTCCCCACAGGTTGAAGGGCATTTAAACCTAGTTGTTGTGGTTTCTTACACAGCTGTTATGATCACTTGTTGTTGTCTTGCATCAGGAGCTAATTTTTGTGGTGTCCTCTTTTTGACCTGTAAATGTATTGCGACGTCTTCTATGTTGCCAGGGGCCCGCGCTGTGGCTCAGTGGTAAACGCATCTGACTGCAGAGCCTCCTTCGATGTACCGCACGGGTTCGGGTCTCCCAGTGGACCTGAGGTATATGAGGGAGTCACTCGAGGTGACTTCGGCAATCGCAGGGGCGGTTTTTACGAGGTTATCTCCCGGTTTTCCGGCGTATTGAGTAGAGAAGATTAAGAATCCGTCGTCATATTAATGAAATACCTTTAAGTACGACGTTAAACACCAATCAAACAAAACAAATCTATGTTGCCAGAATCGGTTAGGGTGGGTTTCCTTCATTTGACAGGCTGGCTTGCCGTCATTTAAGTAAAAATTTGAAGTATAAGTGAAGAGCACGGCGTAAAAACCCAATCCATTGTTCAAATTCTACATGACGTGTAAAGTAAACAGATAAGAAGACCATACCTTTGTGAAATCGTATGAAATACATTGTGTTTGTGAAATAATTAATCAACTCTGTGATTTTAAAAGTTGTTTCACCATGACTCTTGAATTTTCTTGTTTGTTTAGGAAACCCATCAGTTAAAATTTGTATTATTTCCATAATTAGTAATGTTGAATAATTGATCCAATTTCAGATAGTCCCAATATTTGTCTAGTGCCTGAAGTTCTTATCAACGAGATCAATGCCGACAACCCCTCCTTCGATGACAGAGAATTTTTGGAGTTGTATGATTTTGGCGTTGGCGGTGTTTCTCTTAATCCATTCGTCCTTGTGTCTTTCAACGGTCAAAATGTCAAGAAAAGAGCTGTTGTGGTAAACTTGTGGAACGAGAGAACAGATGAGAATGGGTTTTACCTGCTAGCTGGGGCAGGACAAAATTTGTCTCTCGTCGCCCAGAAATCTGTTCCACAAAGCGCCCTTTTCTTTCAAAATGGACCAGATGCTATTGCCCTTTTTAAGGTAATTGGTTTAGATTCGTTCTGGGGGTGTCACATTTATAATTATGAACTATTGGGTGGACTAGTTTAATGGGGGTACTGGCGGTTTGAATTGGGGCCTGTGTTATAAAGGGAACCCTGGCCAGTAACAGACCAAGAGAAGGGTGCAAATGTAAGCTATATGTTTTTTTATTCACATTTATCTGTTGGCGTTTAATGTCATACTCAAGGGAGAAGTAGGGAATTGTAAACTCCCGGTCTGGCGCCCTTGATAGGGCTACATTGAGTTCAATCTACAAGTCTTTATAATTTTACAACAGTTGGGTGGGCCAAAAACAGAGAAATTAAGCTTTTGCTATGTTACATGCATTTCTGCTGTTTATATTTTTTTTTGTGTAAAGAGTAATAACACTGGCACTGGGATAGAGACTAATTAAAACATATTTTTGCAATATTTTTTGTCCCTATTTTAATTATATTTATTTACATTCCAGGCTTCACCCATCAAATTCAGTGAAACTTCACAGCCGACAACAGAGGGCCTTTTAGATGTGGT
>JAVFBZ010149382.1:0-19567 GCA_032466195.1 Katharina tunicata
AAGGTATTACGTGCAGAACATCGGGAAGCTCCCTTCACACATTAAACAAACCCCCTACCTTAATATAGTTAAGGTTTCACCCACAGAACAAGTGAAAATAAACTGATTCTACTTATGCAGATTTTTTCTTTTCTAGGAATACGCCCCTAAAGGCCAAATTCCACTTTATTTAGCAAATTCAATGGTTGAATATTTCCCTTTGGGGTTTTTAATTTGACATTTTATTTATATTGCATTAAACAAAAACAAAAAAGTAATTTTGATAGAAACAGCTTTATTTACTTTGCCTGTTTTATATTATGGAATCTCAACATATACATTTACATCAAATGATTGCCAACATCATGCATACAGAGGGAAATTTGTAATCTCATCCCATAGAAATAACTAACCAATACAACCAAATCATAATATAATTCATATAATGTAAAAATTATAACGTTTTGACAAAAAAATATATATACATGTACTGTTATGGTATAATTAACTTTGTAACTCTTACAAAGAACATAATATTAAAACACCATGGCTGGAAATACTTATCACATAAGTTGAACTTAACATCTCATAAAAAATGTTATTTTTTCTTACACAGTTTACAAATGACCTTCTAAACACAACAATGGAATTAGAACACTTATTATTTTATCAAATAATATAATAGTTATATTACAATAATGAATAACACGTGTAGTAAAGAATATTTATAAGAGTAGGCCTAAGTGACCAAGCACTATGGGACCAAACACTATGACAACAGCCCAGTGCTGTGACACTTGTGGGTGACTGTGCTCCTCATGACAGTTTGCAAAGCCACATGCGGTCATCTAAAATTTGAGAGACGGATTTCGTCATCATCGGACCACCACATACCATAAACTTATATCATATTTTTGAAGAAAGAAAACCACCCTAAATATTTGTTTTCATTTTAAAAAGAATTCACTATTATGCAGTGCTTGCAAAAAATAAAAAATAAAAGTATATCACGAGGCAAATGTGTGGCCAAGTCTGATCTGTTTCCTTTGTAACCTGTGTTTAATTCTGTGCTACAGTCTATGTCACACATATGGATGTTTATTAGTGTAATGAATTACTGAAACCTCATGGGTAACAAATGGAAAATCAGCACCGATTTTTACACTAAAATCATGGAGCAGAATTAGAAAGTTTAGGGTCAAAGAAAATACCACAAGGCTAGTTTAGGTTCTAACATAGCAATGTCTCCAAGCATCAGGAACCATGTCATGTTATGTTAACTCACTAAACGTACATGCGTTTTTGTTACATTTTTGTAACGTATTTTATTTCAACAATAAAATAATGACCCATAAAAATCTTACAAATTACTTTTTTGAAAATACTGACATATCTCTATAAACATGATAAATGAGGAACAAGATAAGTCAAGACAAGTTTGGTCGTGTGCACCTATGCTTTTGCAAGCAGGGCTTAAAAACACACCAGTTGAGCTAGCTAATAGGACTCCAGATACAGTGTGTCCTGCTTTTCTTGTGTTAAAAATATATATATATTAAAAAATAAATCTGAAAAGCTGCATAAAAATCTGAGCAGGGTACAGTGTATATCAGCAAACTTACTAGAGAACTAAATCAAACATATTTCATGAAAAGGACTGGTACAAAAAGACACAACTAAATGTCTCAAACTCTACTACAAAGTTTGAAATGTTATTTTTGTAGTGGTTTATGAAACAATCAGAGACATATTAGTTTGGAAATGAAAATTGACCTTGATCAACGAATATGACAACTATAGTAAAGGCTGTTCATCAGGAATAAAATGCAGGTCATTTAACTCTTTTGAGGACATGGTCATGTGGTCACATGTTGCCACAATGTAAATATCTATTTAAGAGAAAACTGGCTGAAAATCATTCCAATATATAACAGACATACAATGTATTTAGAAGCTTATTAGACATACCAGGCAATGATATCTTAAATTTCAGTTTCATTTTATTTTTCAAGCGATGTTTTGGTAAAGATACTAGTATTGTTATCAAGCAAAAACAGTACTATATGTAGAATCTGTACTGAAAGGTCGCTTTAAATAAAAAAAATAAAAAAAAAAAGTTATAAATTATTACTCTGTGTAACCAAGTACATGTTTTTAAAATGTTCAGCAAGTCAAAATATCATTTTTTTAAATATACATGTATACATGACATGAGGAAGTTTCAAATCAATGATGTTTACTTTGTTTGAAAAGTGTTATCACATTAACAGGAAGCTGTTGGGTTTGTGGTCTAAAGCCTTGGTATAGTTCTGAACCTCAGGAGGGAAATTAAGTAACACTTGCATAAAGGCAAGGCCCAATTCACATAACAATCTCCGCCTATAAAGTCTAAAACAAGGTCATGAGGTTTTACAACCGTTGACCAGGAAGTTTCTGTGTATTTCTATATCGGTCACAAAGTAACATCTATGTTTGATTGTTTGTGGCTAATGATTAGGTGATCGTTTGTTCATGGATTTATTACAAATTAAAATATTACATTTTTCCATAATAAATTTAAAAAAATATTTAATAAAAATTGCATGGACCCTTTGGATTATCACATAAGAATACATTTTTGCTAACCATCTTGCAGTTCAGCAAAATAGATTTGTCAGAGTGCATAAAAGTATTGACATTTTTTCTCACATCATCACAGCGTAAACCATATTATATCAGGGCTTCATAGTCGTCAATTTTTAACGCAGATATTCAGCGGTTAGAAATTATGAAAACTCACTATTTATAAATCTTTATGTAAATGAATGATATTAATTTTCAGTCCATACTCTCAAATTTTGAATGCTCCATTTTTTTTGTTATTAAGCTTGTCACATAAAGTGTTCCACTGTTTTAATTTTTGTTTTGTTTCAAAGCAATGCTTTGTTTAAATACATGAATGAAGTTTATTCCAAATTCCAAGTATTTTTATTTTGAAGTAAAATGAGGTTTGACAAGTTTAGCATATTTGATAAATAATGCACCTTTGAAATCAATTTTAAAAGGCGTTTGTGAATATTAATTTTTTTTAAATCCCTTAAAATAATTTAGAGAAAGATAAATTTCATCAGAAAAAATATATCCGGGAATTAATTTCACCAGCGTCTTAAAAATTAAAGGAGCTTCATAATAATCCACGTATTGGTCCTATACTCATTAAAAAACTGAATATGGCCCTTAGAAAAGTCAAACAGGACAGTTAACATTTTGTCTGTGATATATAGCCCTGTATATATAAACTGCCCTGTAATACATCAACTGGAACATTTTCAAAGCACCATGGCCATTGGTCTGTCTTCTGTTGGACTTTCCAATTCGACTTCTCGTGGTTCCTGCGAGGTGTAATGGTGGCCCACTGCCATTAAATCTGTTAACTTCTTCTCTATGTTAAAACCCATTAGATCTTTCCGGCTAATGATCCCCACCACATTATTATTTTCATTAACCACAGTCAGGTGACGCAGGCCAAGGCTACGGAAGATAATGTAAGTTCGGTGGAGAGAAAATTTCTCCGGGACGCAAAGAGCTGATTGGTTGAAGTATGGATTCTATAATACAAAAACAAAATGATTGTACACATTACTGAAGTATGGATTCTATAATACAAAAACAAAATGATTGTACACATTACTGAAGTATGGATTCTATAATACAAAAACAAAACGATTGTACACATTACTGACATCCAGTTATTTTAACTGTTAAACACAATGGATACTTTTTTATATATTTGAACATGAAGCACAAGTTGGAATGGCTATACTCACAACCAACACACCCTAAATCCTCAACAAATTTGATCTTTAAGGGCACACACTCAAGTTAAGTAATTTATTGAATGTTAAAGTGTGAATTTGGAACTAAAATTTAACATTTTTTGGTAATTTAAAGTCTGAACTTCTTAAAAAATTTCAAAATTGCATGTCTACACTTCTTACTCTTTGCATAAAGTGTAGTTTTATAAGTTGGAAAGGGGGTCAAATTTGTCAAGCATTTAGGGTATTTTAAAAAAGACTGATAAAAATGCACACGGTGAACAAGATGGTAATAAAGCTGTAGTACAACCAACATATTTTATAAAGATTGTAGTTTATTCAAAGAGGCTGATGGCAGCCATGTTAGAGCACGCAACTTAAAGAAAACAACTCAAACTAAGATCTCAGTAATATAAAGCCACAATCTAAGTTTAAAATCAATTAAAAAAATCCTTGAAATGATTTACTTTTATGGATATCACATTCACAAATTATGTTGGACGACCAAACAGAAGGAGATACTAGACTATAAAATTTTAATTGACAGTTTCCGTTAAAACTTACCAGGTTTATAAAGAGCTGGCTATACTGATCATCTTGTGTATATTTCTCCAAAGCTTCACTAACTCTATCGGGATCCGAGAGTTTATCAATTGTCAGCTACAACAGCACAATTGATAACAATTAATCCAATTTCCCTCTGGGAATTGATAAATATTTCTGTCAATATATAACAACCGTTTGCAGTCATGGATTATAGGATATAACTGCCTTTTCTTGAGATTTGTATGGCTTCAAAATAACAAATTGAGATAAAATTATAATTAAAAGTTCATATTCAATAGTTAATCCACAACATGGTTTTTACCAGTGCCATTATCTTTGGCAAATAACGTAAAACAAATAGTATTTCTCTTCCTATTATATTATTCCCAATATACAAATGGTTAAAGAAATGAAATTAATTGTTTCTATACGTCTGCAGTACCTTATTCTCCACTTCTGACAATTTGTTGTATACGAGAAAAATATTACGATAAAAATTATTGCATTCTTTGTATACACATACAAGTATATCCATCCATATCTGTTATTAACTTTTCATATACATTAAATATTTATTATACTATATAAAAAGATTAAATTGACGTATGTATTTGATATTTCACAGGCTGAGAATAACACTTTGTTAATGCTGTCTACTGCTATTCAATATAAATTCTGATGCTGCTGTAAAATCATGTCAATCCACCACTGAGTAAAATCCATTTTACATACCTGATGATAGTCTATTCCTGCAATGTCAGCGTTGCCATGGTGCTCCTCGTCCGCAGAAGAGGAGGATGTAAACAGATCTTCATTCATCAACAAAACAGTTAACTCTAACCTAGAATGTAGTGATTAATGTGATCATTGGTAATCATAGAAAAACAATGAAGTTTCAATTCAACTTCTGGTACCCTGTATGTCATATTCACTTTTGCATTGTTATCGTTCAATATCTACATTGAACATTCTTTTGTGGAGGGAAACACATTATATCAAAGCTGTTTTCATGCTGAAGAAAGCCAAAGAAAATAACAGGTAAAATGGCTTGTGTAAATATATTGAGTTCGCTATAATACCTGCGCCCATAAAACACCAAGGCAAATAATGTCCCTTCAACATCCCGACTAACACATACCCTAAATGCTTGACTAATTCGACCCCCTTTACAACTTATAAAACTACATTTGCTGCAAAGGGTAAGAAGTGTAGACATGCAATTTTGAAGTTTTTATGAAGTTCAGACTTTAAATTACAAGAAAATGTAAGTTTTAGTTCCAAATTCACACTTAAACATTCAATAAATTATTTAAAGTTTGTGCCCTTAGAGATCGAATTTGTTGAGGATTTAGGGTATTATTTTTCAAAAATATTTATTTATTAATTTTAATGTTTTTTAATGATGTACTCAACACTAAACCACTTTTATTCCTACTTTACGTTGACAGTGTATGGTGGAAACCCAAGAAAAAACTTCGTTAAAAACACACATCGATCTGCGCAGCCCCCAGAAAACTTCCCATGGTTGACAAGGGGATTTAAACCTAAACCGCGGACTCAGCAGTCCAACCAACTGAGCTATGGCGCAGCTTTTCCAAAAAGAAGACTTGTCCATACCTCTTTTTGCTTGTGGACTATAAAATGTATTTGCTCTGTGTGTCACAAGGGTCTCAGCCTGCAACATTTTCTAAACTAGAATCTGTTTAATATCAGAGAGTGTTATGCCTAAAAATTAAAAACTGAGAACTGATAAAGGTTGTCTCCAAAAGAATAAGCCTTATGGGTTAGTGCTATTTTGTCAAACCTGCTACTAAACACATTGTTACCATAGTTACCTGGTGATAAGGCCATAGAAGACTTGGTTTCCATGAGTGGTTTCTTTAAGGACTGGGAACCCCCCATGATGTGTATTGAGCAGATAGTTAGCCAGCGTTTTAATCCTCTCCATTCGGTTCACTGTACATACCGGAGAAGCCATAACATCACGAGCAGTAAATAACTCCAAACTCACACTGAAAAATAACACATCAAAAGATAAGGATTGGTTTGATTGGGATTTTACGCCATACTCAAGGTTATTTCACTTATATGACGGTGTGCCAGCCCAATCGGTGATGAAAACCACTGTAAACGATGCTGGCAACATGCAAGACAGGAAAAAATATTAACATACCATTAACAAAACAGGACACAAATCAGCATCCTGTGCCCCTTTGCTCAGAGAGCACCAGGACACAGGAGTCTCCCACAAAACCATCCACAGTTCGTATTAGATGCATGTACAGCCTAATGCGAAATCCTATGCATTTGACAAATTAGACTGCATATAAAATACTCTGAGGGATAATAATTAAATTTATTTCATGTTTGCTTTTGTAAACTGTACGGCCAAAGACATATCAAATAGTCATAGGACAGCAGATGTGCTAAAAATCAATCGGGTGAAACTGTTGGGTTACTGATATTTGCAAACAGTTGTGATATTTTTTGGACGCTACATACTACATACATACATGTAAGTACATACATAAGTAAAACAAGTTCACTTTGAAAATGTCAGGCCCAAATTAACCAAATAAATAATGAACAAAATCAATCAAAAATATTTTTAATTTCATTCATCACATATATATCTTATTTAGGACGCTGTTACAACTGATAATGTAATCGCTACCAAAACCATAATTGCAACGGATACTGCCATCCTGATAATGTAATCTAACACATAATATAACCAGATTGGTTTACTGTAATTACCCTCTGATATATTTTTATAAAGAGTAATCCCACTGGCACAGGGATAGCGACTAATTTAAGTCCATAAATTATCTCATGTTCTAGATCAATTCTCAGAGAAAAGTTTGATATATAATGTAACCAATACTGCCATTTATATTGTAATAGGTTTCGAAATGGTGCATACTGTAATTCAGATAATGTTACCCGTTTGACTAAATTCTGACTAAATCAATAATTTATTGGAACGGAAAAAAACATATGTTCTATTAAAACGAGTCATTGAATCTGTTGTTAAAAAATTTCAATAATCCTACCCACCAGTTTTTTCGTTCTTGTAACAAGTCTTTATATAATATGAAGAGCATAAAAATACTTTCAAAATTAACATTTTGACTTGCCCTACGGCCCGGTGAAAATGTTAAGTTTCCAGACAAACTATCTGGTATAGCTAACAATGTCCAACTTAAAATGCAACGCTTAGTTTGTAGGCGACAACAATACCTTATTTTTAAATAAGGTACTGATGCTGCCTACAAATTAAGTGCGTTTGAGTACAAAGCAGCTTTGAAAAAGAGGTGTTCTGAGTAAGTGGATACCGTATATCTACAATTACATTATATGTTTTGATGTTGTTACATCCTAGGTAAACTGAAGAAAAAGTGGAGATTACAGTATCCATCAATCAGGTAACACCATGCAGCCGATTACACCATCAGGATTACAGCCATTACAATCTAGGTAGCAATTACCAGTTGTAACAACCTTATTTGCACATTATCATTTAGACATTGAATTCCATAGTAGGCTTTATGTAAGATTTTTTAAAAAGACATAGATAAATGTGAAAAGTATACTCAAAATTGATTTAAGTACTTTGTAAACCTATTCATTTATTGGTTTGTTGTTTAATTTCAAGGGTATCTCATTGACAAAGGTGCATGGCCAGTAAGTGTTGTAAAGCCAACAAGAAACATTATAAAGAGAACACTGTCGTCTCTGTTGCCATCGGTAACTTCCCTCAAAATGTTAATTAAGGAACCACTAACTTTATTACCGCTTACGTTTGTTTTTTGTTGATGACAATATTGGTAGGATCTTGATCTAAGAAGGGAATACACTTGAGCTCTAAGAGAGCGTGGTACAGAGGATGAGTGAAGAAGTCACCAACCCATTTCGACACCATCACAGACACCATTATCGGTAACAGAAACTGTACGTCATTTGTTAACTCCATCTGAAAACATATAAAATACCATTACTTCAGACTTGAAACACACAGATTTCAAAGTCAGTATATTCCCAAATATTACTGAGATAGCGGTCTTTTCAAGTTGTGTTGTATGCATTTTTTTCATTTCAAGTCATATTTATGAAGTAATTAATATAGATCATGTTAATTTATGTAGTCAGTTATAATCATTATTAAACATTAATTTAATTGTTTTTCTTTATCTTCAATATTTATGTTATATATTTGCTAGTTAGAGTGCCTAAGAGAACGGCAAGTGGTTTTAATTCCATTGAGCTAACCGTCTGTCAATAAAGATTTTGTACGTTCATATTAATCTATAGAATAAACCATTTCATTTACAATAAAATCCCTCCATTTGTTTACTGGTGGTGTTTTTGTGTAGATCATATTCAAACCAAGTTTGACTGATTTGAAATCCCACTTCCTGCATGCCTCACAATGTAACCATAGTAGTCCTGCTACTTTAAGTGAAGTCTTCATTAAAAATATATTTGTAGGTAAGACAGTTATCTGTAATGTGTAGGAGCCTGGAAAAATCAATCTTTACACAAGCACTTGACCAAGTTGTCTTTGATGTGCAAAAGTCCGGAATAATCAACCACTACACGAAGCACTTTTGATTTCTTTGTTTAACGTTCAGTAAAGTACATATTTCACTTAATATATCAGCTGAGATTCTGTGTAACAGGTGGATTCTACAGAGCTTGTTAAAGATTCTCTTACCATTATAACAGTGACAGCTAGCGTTAATCGTGACACACCACCAAAAAAAGACGCTGCTCCAATAAGGGCAAACGCCCCCGGGTCCATCCATGCCCAATATCCAGAATCCTCAGAATGGACAGAGAAGAATGTTGAGAGAAGCTGACCGACAATACGTCCATATAAAGCTCCAATGTAACTACAAATTAAAGCAAACAGTCATGACTCAAATCACAGCATCAGTGTTTTGAACGGCCTTACAATGGTGCAGTCAAAATTCTAACAAAACAAAAGCCAAATTTTGCTCTTTACATTTTTTTTTCTCCTCATGACAGCTGAATGAGTGAAGGACTCCTTTATAAAGTGGTTCAGATAATAATAAAATTACAAAATACAGATTGATTGATTGAGGTATCTCACTCATATGAGGGCAGTGTATTCCAAACATTAACTCACAGCATTGGTACAAGTATTCCACAAGACACAGAAGTCCCTGAGGCCCAGCACACCATGAGGAAGTAGAATAGTAACACAGTAAACAATGAGCCGTATCCAAACTCTAGATGAGTCTTCCTTGAGAACAGGTGCTTGACGGCCTCTTCACTTGTACCAAATAATAATGTCGCCACTAGAAAACAGAGTAAAAAGAGGGACATTTTGTAAAGGATATCTGTGGTGTTTGAAATGATTAATTCTCGACCTCTGCGGATATTGGCTTTCAATGAATGAAAACGGTTGAAAAAATAAATGAAGAACAGAATATTTTAAAACAACAACAAATTTAATGGGGACAATGCAGATATCCAAAATGTATGCACATGCACAATTACATCATAAATACAAATAAACATTTTGCTGCAGAATTAAAATAAAACATAATCAAGTTTTTTTGCAAAAAGGAAATGATTATTATAAAGTGCATACAAAGTGCACAGTAAAATATTGCTTATACCTCATATCATATGAAAGTCTTTACACAGTAGATGACTTACATTCATTATAAGAGCCATTAGTTTTCCATGTTGTTTCGCTGGCCCTCCAATTAGAACCTTTAGGACATGAGAAGTGATACACAGACTGTTCAACATGTAATCCATTCCTGGTGTCATTTAAACACCCGGTACTGAAAATAAACTACATAAATTCAACAAAAGAGAAATAAAAACTGTGATGAAGGGTCCTAACCCCTCATTAATTAAAACCAAGATGTTTTTATTTTTTTTTACCGGTAATTGTATCTTACTGTCTCTACAGATGTTATCACACATGAATGTATTTCTATTGTGACACAACAAATTGTTTATTTGTTTGATGGAGTTTTTATGCTTTTATAAGCCTTTTTTTACTCACACAATGGCACCCAATGGATGAAGGAAGCCACCCTCAAACACACCATCAGCAAACAAGGCAACACAAGATATTCACAATATACAAAACAGGACGCCACAACGATTGATTGATTGATTGATTGGTGTTTAACGTCGTACTCAAAGGTATTTCATTTATATGACGACGGATTCTCCCCTTCTTAATCTGCTCTTCTCAATACGGCGGAAAACCTGGAGGAAACCTCGTAAAAAACGCCGCCGCGATTGCCGAAGTCACCTCGTGTGACTCCCTCATATACCTCAGGTCCACTGGGAGGCTTGAACCTGTGCGGCACATAGAAGGACGCGCTAACCAATGAGCCACGGCGCGGGCCCTACGCCACAACAAATCAGCTTCCTGATGCCCCTTATCTGAGAGTACCAGCACGCAGGAATTTTTGTGTTTGTTTGTTTGATTGGTGTTTAACGTCGTACTGAAGAGTATTTCACCTATATGACGACTAACTAATCTTAATAATTTGCATTGCCGGTGTATGGTGGAAAACCAGGAAGAAACCTCATAAAAACTACCTCGCTAACTCTGCAGCCACCGGAAAACTTCCCTTATATACCAGCCCACAGAAAGCTTAAGGGGAAGAACACCAAATCATAAAGTTAGACGGACTCTACTGATTATTGCTCCTCTCCGTGTGAGGAAGTTGTTTTTGTAACAGCCACATGAGGGACACAGTTTTCTACTCAAATTCAATTAATTTTAGGGTGTTCTTTCAGCAGCAAGCTTTGTCTAACAGATGAAAAACATTTAGAATGGCAAACAACGATTGTAACTTACCTGATATTGCCTGTTGAGCCTTCAATACAGGTAAACGGTGAACAGTTAAAGGCTGCAGGTAAAAATACTGATACCGTTGTTACTAACACCTGCAATACAATTATATCACAATTACTTGAATATCATTATATTATATTTTCAACTTTCAGTACTGATGGAACATAATTATTTTCCAGACATAAGTCACTTGTTAAATATATACTGGAATGTTTGTCCATACATCTTAATAGAAATCCTAAGAGGAAAATATAGAAAACCCATTCCGCAAAGTGAATTAAATTTTGGTAGTTACAGCTAATGGTCACTTTTGAATTCATTCCATGTTCACCTTCGAGTGCATATAAGTCACCTAAAATAAATTACCTCAAGAGTTTTGAACCCACCACTTAACTTTAAGCTTTCTAAGAATATTATTATTAAAATATGTGATGGGGACGGACTAAAAACTGGGGTTTGTGTTATCATCTGTCAATTGAAAACAATTTAAAAAAAAAAAAAAGATATTTTCTACCATGTTATATAGTTCGGCACAGCATTGGTAACTGACCTTATTTTGACAGTGAACTAATCAACAGCCCTGTTAACTCACCATTACAATAACAGGTTCAACCAATCTTGTGACCTTTTGAACCCAAACTCTCTGAATGGCTGCCAACATTCTCTTTCTTATTCGAGCAAACTTCAGGTTTAAAAATGTGAAAAGAGCTCCTAAAATACCACCAACAATGCCTATAACAACTGTTGGTATAAACATGAGGATGTTGACATCGATACCTTCTGATATCTGAAATAAAAGATTGAATAAAATATATGAATTAAAATATAGCATATTGGATGACGGTGATATGTATATTTGCTATTATCACCATTCACAGAAATTTCTAGGCTTATGATTGGTTCATGCAAGGGACGTACAGCACCGTCTTTACCATACACATGGGGAATATTGTGCACAGGGGAGGTATATTTTTCATATACCCACGGAGTCAGGGCGTCGCGTGCGTTTACCTAACAACCCTAAATAAAATGGCAACCCGGGGCCGAGGTTATAAAAAACCGTCATAAAGAACCCCAAATTATCCAACATAAACAATAATAATACAAACAATAGATGTCTTAATTAGCATAATACATCTTAACATAACAAAATTTTTATGGATATACAACTTCTGGATTTATTTGTATATCCATAAAAACCTTGTTATGTTACTATCCCTGCTTCTAAATGCCACTCAAAGAAGTTATAATACATCTTGGCTTCTTTCTTCTCTGTTAACCTTAGAATATTGCATTACCGTAAATGCTCGACAAATTCGACCCCCTTTGCAACTCATAAAACTACATTTTATGCAAAGAGTAAAAGGTGTAGACACATAATTTTGAAATTTAAAATGAAGGTTAGACTTTAAATTACCAGAAAATGTAAGTTTTAGTTCCAAATTCACACTTAAACATTCAATAAATTACTTAAAGTTTATGCCCTTAGAGGTCGAATTTGTTGAGCATTTAGGGTATATTAAATTGTACAATATAAAACAATACTATCAAAATATTCTATCAACTTACATTAGGCAGTAATTGAAATATACATGAATATAAAACATAATTTAAAACAAAACGAGTGTGTAGTGCATAGATTGGAATATAATTCTGAGATGAAAAACTTTTAATTTGACTCGATTAATCCAGTTAATCATCTTTAAAATGGTGAGTCAACTGCACCAAATAAAATGGTAGCTTTGGGTAATGCCTTAGTTTATCTTCACCAGAGGCAAAATGAAAATTAACAACCATTACAAGCTACCAAATCGTAGGTTTAGGCTGCATTCTGTTTGCTAAACTTAGGTATAAAAGACAAGTTTAGATAGTTGTATGCAAAGTTTTTCAACAAACATTTGCAATCAAAAGTCTTTAATCAAGTGAACTAATCCTGAACACCATACTAATCACCAATTAACCAACTAAATAAAATTAGAATTCTAAAACTAGAAATTAAAACTTTAATTTGATTCTGTTCAGAGACAGCTGGAAAAATAAGAGCAAGAGCCAGAGAGAGCTATTGACCTTGTTACAAATTGTACAAATTCTTCAGGAATAAGGCTGATTAACACATGCTAGTAAATCAAAAAAAAGAAAAGATAGTAGTCCATCATTTCACAGGTTAAATTATAAAAAAAGAGTTAGGAAAATGTCAGGCAAGCTATCATTGTTTAAGAGATAATGTTTCCAAGGTACTCACATTAAATAGAATATATCTTTCTTTTTTAAACTGACCAAATGTTCCCGTATACTCAAATCCAGAGAAAGCTGAGTTAAAAAGATCTGTGGTAAAAGTTGATACCATACAGGCAAAGAAAATCTGCCAGGAAAGTTTAATATTCCAGAATGATGAGACTTCTTCCATAGAGAACAACAAACCCCCAACAGGTGCCCCGAAGGCTGATGCAACCCCTGCAGCAGCCCCAGCTGATACAAAATTACGCCTGAAATTGAGACAAGCCATTTTACCAGATCAGTTTGTGTGCATGGTATTTCTCCTTACACTTAACATTGACTCCTCAAAATGGTAATTTCCAATATTTACAGTATAAAAAAATCTACCCTTAATCCTCAACAAATTCCACCTCTAAGGGCACAAACTTTAACTACCCTAAAGCCTCAACAAATTTGACTATAGGTAATAATATTTTGGGAGATAAAACTTTGAAACCCCTTTAATATCAGCATTAATGAAATAGTACTAAAGCTGATAAGTATCTGAACCACTCACGAAACTACCAATATCTAAAAAGCTTGTTCTCCTTTATGAAAACCTTGGGATCAATAAAATACAGGCGTATTTCTTTAAAATTACACATGGAAAATTGTGAAATTTGGTTTCAAATCGGTGAGCTCGTCCTTTAACTGTATACAATTATCTATTTATTGGTAACATTAAGGTCTACAAGAAACCCTTTCTAACCTGTCTTCTGGATTTCTGAATCTCTCAAAGAATGGAAGTTTAATCTTCAGGGTGTCTGACCTGAACTGACTTAAACCTGCACCCACCAAACTCCTGAGTAAACAAACAAATAGCACAATAAATGGTTAATACCAAGTTTTCTAAATACCCCTTAGGGCAACAACAACAAAGATTACACTAACTATAATTGGTGACAATTCCAGTCAAGAGTTACAATCACATTTTTTCCATATTTCTGAGGATGACTGATTAGGAAACTGAATTTAACCCTATTGTTTCAGCAGGTATATAATCAATACTATAATATTATAATATTAAATCAATTCAAAACAAAACATCTGCTTAACTTTTACAGCAACAGACCATTGCTTGAAAGGGAATTCAGTAGTCGGTGTATTGCATTTTCCAGTCAATCGTACATTTTTCTACAATGGAATTCATTTCTCTGTCTATATTTACTAAATATATTTGGAATATCTTGATTAAAATTAACTACTTTTAAAAAGTATTTTATCTTACCCAAGATGTATCATAGGCCCCTCCGGTCCAACAGGCATTCCACACCCCACAGCACAAACACATGAGAAAAACTTTATCACCATAGTTTTCACATTAAAAATGTGTCGAATTACTGTCCCGTTTAAAAACCCAATAACTTCTGGGATACCCGAACCACCAGCACTTGGACGTAAAAACTGTCAAATATCCAAATGATGTAAAATTACTTTGGCACACGATGAGTGATGTTTAAAGTGAATTTAAAACAAACTGAAAAATTCATTCAGTACTTTGTAGTTTAAATGTATAAATTCAAATTTTATAATGCTTTAAGTTGAAGAAAACATCAAAACTACCATGCACTACTATCAGTTAACTCCCCTTCTATACCTGTATAGTCACCAGGTGGCTACAGCAATTTAAACAGAGGCCTGTTCAATAGGCGGAGCGATCACCATTACTCTGTACCACCCTCTACTGAATGACGCTGCTTGCCTGAGCGACCGCAAGGGTTCCCTAGCACTCATTCAAGGTGGTTTGCCAAGCTAGCAGCGATATGGCCTCACATATGGCCATTAACGATAACACCTGACATATGGCCATGAACGATATCGCCTCACAAATTTCCTCTGTTGTAGGGGTAGCCATTTTGTATTACTTAATGAGCGATAGGCATGCTCATCTTTTTGTTCGATACAGGTTATTAAGGCGAGACAAGTTTATAAAAGGGTACTCGAGATTGATTTGTGAACTTACGATGACGGAGCCGGCGGCAGCTAACACAAAGATAAGAGTGTAACCCAGGGACCAGATCCAGGCCACCATTAACCTGCCCTCCTGACAAAAACATACATGGAGAAAACTTTCAGTTTACAATATGAATGAATTTCAATTTCAATTTAAAACTTTAATGAACATTAGAAATACATTAATATATAGGAACATTATCTCAAAGCTATTGATCATGAAAATAAAACCTGAAAGACCGAAATCTTGCTTAATCAGAAGTAAAGAACAAAAATAAACAGTAGAGATTTCATAAACAAAAACATTTACTTTAATTGATTGATTGATTGATTGGTGTTTAACGCCGTGCTCAAGGGTATTTCACTTATATGATGGTGGTGTATTCCAACAGAAGACGGCAAATCTAAAATAACCAAAATTTGAAGTCACCTAAGTGTTATCGCTGTTGGACAAATAATGTTCCTCCAGTGCTTAGTATGACAGCATGAATATAATCTGGAAATATACTGCCCTTAGCCAGAGGGCACACATTGACTTTACAAAGTAATCTATCATGTATGATTTACTATTATGGTATAAAAGATAAAGTAAATAATTTGAACAAGATACTGTAATATTGTATTCTTAATTTTTTTAGATAAAAGATCAAGCTTTAGAATTTAAGAAAATCTTGTGTAGCCGCCAGAAAATAATTTTTGCGGCTAGCAGTTAATCCAAATTTACATACAAGAGCAGGACAAATCTGCCGATTATAGAGATTGTCCTGCAAAAATACCAGAAAATTTTCTTGAAAAAGCAGCAGGAAAAAGTTTTGACTGCAGCAATATTTACTGTACAACCATGTTGTAATCCTTGAGTAGTGAAAAATCTGACTAATCTCGGTTTTGGATAACCGGATTTAGATTACCTGAATAAAATCCTGTGTCATTTCCCACTTGACGTCCGCCACTTTCTCTATCAGCTGATGGAGGATAAATCCAATGAATCCAACAGAGAACCCAATCAGGCCCATCATTATCCATCGGTCAAGGTCAAATCTACACCAAAATGGTCAAGAAATATTTTAAGTCTACCCATATGAGAATAGCATTGTCTTTTAAGTTAATATCCACCATGGCATCAGAGATCATCACGACCATGTAAATTAATTTTAAATAAACATAATTTAGTAGAACTTTATATCATTACTTGTGCACCAAATATAAAACATCACATAAACTTATATACTATATTCATTACTAACTTCTAAAGCCCTAATAAAAATGATAAAAAAAATACCTTGAACTTTTTTGCCTTTTTGTCCAGAACTTAAAAGCTTCACTGTGGGAAGGGAGGTAATCAAGACTTTCAAATGTTGCAAGAGTTTCTCTCTCTTTCTCAGTGTATTTATGATTAACATAAGCTGGTTCAAAATCTCTTCCCTGCAAAACAACAAATACAATTTATTTTGTTCTCAATATATTCTAGATTCTTTTATAAATTAATTTTGGGTTTTATCATTCTTATCATCTTATGGCTAACTATTGTCATCAAATTTTATTGAAATACCACCTTACATTTAATATTTATTAACTTATTTTATTAATGTGTAATTTTAAATAAAAATCTAGTTATACAAAATTAACAAATGATTCTAAATGGGTAACATAGGTATACAGTTTCAAATATATTTGAACTAGGAAATACTTTTGTCTATCACCTTTAACTCCAAACAAATAAATCAACTTAAGCAATTAAATCTTATACGGTCAAGTGTTCTACAGTGAGGGAACAAGTCTTACAATATAGGTCAGAAATGGATCAAAACAATGTATAAGCCTACCTGAGCCAAGAAGCCATACGTATCATCAGTCACATAGAAAACAGCATCGTCTTTAGGGGGTTCTATCGACACACCATATTTTTTCAGAGACTGTGTTCGGCGTCGCGGACGCCCAGATGTGTCACCATTGACCCCTGATTGATCACCCTCCATCTCTCAACAGAGAGCTAAAAGAAAAATAATTTAGTTGTGTTCATTTAATATTAGTTTATCACTGAAAAAGCCTTTTACATGTAGCTGCATAGACATGCAGCCCTCCCTTGGTAATTCACAGACATAAGGGGTACAGAGTTTTACCATACCATGTCTAATAGCATGAGATTGCTTGTAAAATGCGTCCCAACGGTTAAGTTACGCAAGATTTATACAGGTCATTTGGCTAATCACAATATTAAAGACAGTCCATTTTCTTTCTATCATATTAGTGTTATTCAGATAGATTTATTATACAACAGTGAATTGATCTTTCAGTTTACGATATATCCTGCCTTGATTCCACACATTTTCAAGTGGACATATTTCATATTTTTATTATAAAATAAGGAAGCTGATAATCTTAAGGAAGTTCGGCTGACAAAATATAATTTAAATAAATTAAACTATGTTGCACATTCTTGGTTTTTCTATAGATTTTTTATTTTATATAGTTAAACTGCCGGCTATTCAATGATTTTGTCTTGCATCCTTTATTGTTATGCTATTTATCTGATCTTATCTTGTCAGATTTATGTTGTACAGATCATAACCTATCGTATACAATCATTTTTGAATTTTAAAAATTGTATGTTCAGCTTAAAAAAAGTGAGGTTATATTTTTTTTTTACTTTTTCAGAATTTCTGCCGGGGGGCCCAGGCTTTACCAGCATGTGGTGTGAGAAGGAATAATCAAATGAAGATGAACTTTGTATTTTTCAAATACACCCACTATGACCTATGAAAATATATATAGTTTGTTATGGTTTTTGTTATTGCTATTATTGGTCTACTATGTAATCCATACATTACACTGTTGCTTTTTCGATAATTTACAGAACATACTGTACACTAGTCCGAGGAACTCAGACGACAGTTTTTGAGTTATTTTCTGCTAGGCAAATACGAACGTCTGAGTTCTGAATTGGGCGTTTTGTACATTTTAACAAAACGGAAGTTGTAATAGGGGTCTTATTCCATATAGGTCAGCGGACATTACGCTGAGAAAGTTGTGTGTCTACTTTCTATGTGTTCAATTTCAGAAAATTATTGGTTATTGTTGTCTTAGCTTTGTGTTTTAAATAAAAGTAAAAAGGTAATGTGACCTTTACAAGGATGTTTCTATGGGCGCATACAGAACTGTGTGCGCTGGAGTTGACAAAAAGCCCTATGTGTGGATCTCAGACCTTAATTTTTCGCCGTTAGGCATTATCAAAACTTAAGAAAACCCAAAGGTCTGATCACTCGGACTAAACATACACAAGCCTGGCCTACCTTTCTAATCTCAATTTAACATTAATGTTTTATCTTATCAGTCATCAAAAATGGTTTCTGCAATGCTTGTATATAAATTTATATTTCTTTACTCTGTTGACTGTTGTGTGTATAAACAACTGATTACGCTGTTAAGTACAAACAACAACAACAACAATGGTTAACTTGGTCTTGGTACGCCAGTTTTTTTAGCGTTTATCAGTTAGTGAAAGTGACGAAAGCCTTTATTTGTTCGTCGATGTTTTCCCTTACCTTCAAGCTTTAGCTTATTTTAATCGCTTGTATAGTAACATATTTCTGAACTAATGTGTATATATCGCTGTCAAACTTCCCTTATCTTCAAAGTGGGCGGCTGACAGTTCAAAGGTGAATGCTGTCACAATTAAAGGGGGATAACTCAAGCTATCAAGCAATTTCGGGTGGCCTATCTTTATTTGTTAAAATTGTTTATTTAATTACTAACGCGTTTGCTACTTTTAATGGATACAGTTGCATTTGTTACTTTTCTTATGAATCTCATTAATTAGTAATTCATTTCCTATCATATTTAAACTGTACAGCCCTTTTTTCTCCCGGTCACACTTAAAGGGAGATAATTAAATAACATTTTAACGCTTAAGGGGTTAAGAACTACGTTAAGTATTTGCTTAACGGTTTAGAGTTAATTTCCATAGATTGAGGAATTAGTTGGAAAAGTGGCGGGCATATTCTCTATCCAGTCGGATACATCAAATATAAGACTGATTGTATTTTATGATTCTTAATCTTCACAGGTATATGAAATAAAATAAACAAACTTCAGTCAGGTGTACTAGCTTAAATTTCACATACGCACCCAAATATTCTGTATTTTGGGTTTTCACAGAATCACATGAATTATATATATTTTCATCAAAAAG
>JAVFBZ010149393.1:0-19562 GCA_032466195.1 Katharina tunicata
TGTTGTTGTTATTTTACAATAAATATTGTAAATATATAAAATCGCTGATCGTTTTCTTTCTGTTTGGTGTCTACCGTCACAATCTAATATAAAATTAAGAACTGATTTGAGTAAATATTGCGACTATGCTATTGAAAAAAGAAAGTGTTATTTAAATGTTAATGAATAGTCCCTAAATCATGTTAATTATATATGCTGTTACTCTGTATAATTTGTGTATGTCGGCCACTCCATATTGTTGGAAATGGCCATGGCTTAATAAACTTATCTTATCTTATCATCTTTGCCGTAAGCAATACTAATTCACAACAGGGTCACAAAGTGAATCAAGGTAGATTAACACATATGAGTAAAGCTCTAACTTGTAACTTCTTAAGACATGGAGGAGAACGATTGTGGCCGCGTACCTATAAAATAAGGCGAAACCAAAATTACAAGAAATTTCGTATCTTGTTGAGTGTGACTTCTCTTAGATACTATAAATTCAGTTAATATTTGAGAGTGTTGAGCAAAAATTAAATGATTAAATTATCAGCATCAAACTCACACAGCAGTTGTATAAGAAGTTGGCGATCCTGTTACTCTGTTGAAACATAATTCCATACTAAATGACGTCAATCTGCTTCAAAGATAGAGAATTGCCGTCACTTTCATTGCCAATAAACCTCCAGAAAGATCCATAAACAGCGCAGTGTGAAATTCAATGAACATTCTTTTTAATTATAATGAGAAATGTGCGATATGTTTTCCAGCTACAGCTATAAATTCACCAGGATCAGATTTGTTGAGATGCGCACGTACATCGTTATAATATTCCTGTACCAATTTATCTGCGTAATAAGGCATATTAACCTTTGACCTTTACCTCCCTAAATACGCCAGAAATGGGTACTCAGCCTACTATTTTGGTTGCGGATTTCATGTCCATAATGTTAAGCAGAGCGCGTTACATTGGTCAGTCCACACTTTAATTTGCTGCCACTGTTTCAGTTTGTTACGGGAAATTACTTAATAGCTAAATAAAACTAAAGTCACTTGGTCCGGATGTACACAATCAGTGGATGAGAAATATAATGCTCCGCATTTCTTGTAAATTAGTCAACATGCATTTTGTTTGTTAATTTGTTTTTAGCAAAACATTGCTGGACTTTTTACCAACGGTAATTTGAATTTGAAGGTGGAACGATATCAATGGCTTAAAATACCCTGTTGTAATTTTGTAGACGATGGATGATTTGGTCCGTACGTTGATACTGAATTTACTTTCTTTTTCTCAGTCAGCGATCTAATATATATATATATTATAATACACTGTCTTGACACTAATTTGAGACAATAGCAAAACATTACATTGTGTGTTTTCACTTCCTTCCCCTTTAATTTCCGAATACATTTGTGTGGAGAAGTTTCACAAGATTAAAAAAATAAGATGGCGACTGTTATTTTGGCATCTTAATGTCTCAGCTTAATTTCAAACGACACTACGTTCATCACCAGAGCTTAATGACATACAGCTGTATTGGCAGTCTAAAAAATGTATAAAATAACAGTCGCTATCTTTTTAGATTTATTTTATTTACACTCTATCTTAAATGAATTCCCTTTAATGTACCTGTTTGTATTATACGACAACAGACTCCATTTTATTCACAAAGATGCAGGACAAATTTACGGAAATGTTCGTTTTTACCTCGAACTCTTAACCTTTGTAACCAAATTAAGCCTGATTTTACCCTCTCTAAAGCCTCCTTTAACAAAAACACAAGGATGATCTTTTAGGCTTAAACTTTTTCATTTTTATTGTATCTTACATTTTTAATACGTTTTACCTTTAACAGCTGAAAAGCTGGTTCTTAATTACACTGTTATTTTATTTTTATTAAACATTTTTTGTACATCTTAACATTTGTTGTATATAGTGTTATTTTAGCTCCGTTAATGGGTCTTGTACCTGTGGAGTTTCATATGAATAAATAAGTAAATAAATAATCAATTTTCATCTGATGAAGCCTCTAATAATTTCATTCTTATGTGAAAGTTTATTTCCGATGTCGATTCCTTCTTCAACACGTGACACCGATTGTCAACTATGGTAATAGTTTTAGGAAGGAGTGCAAAAACAAAAATTTGTTTCGAGATTATTCTATTTGTACTTGATGAACTTGTTACAGTGAAATACATCGGGTCAGGAATTCCGACTTAGTCGATCTCAAGTACTGTCGCCGTCAAAATCTAAATATAACATTTAAAGCACTTTCCGTTTCGCATTAGTTTAGTGGAAAACGAAGAACGAAGCCTGCTCTTCTAAATTTAGAAACCGACCCTAGACTCTTATGCGAAATATTTCCTGCAACTGTACTCCTTTGTTTAATTTTTTAAGTGGGCTAATCCGCAGTGTGCGTATGCGGTGATATCCGATTCTCCGACAATGGGCGTAAACTAGAAGGAAGAAGGAGGAGAATTTACCTTATTTGGCTTACTGTAAGAACATGGGCTTATAATCTTACTCTATATATAGTCAGACAATCCATATACGGAAGGCGTGCCCAGATGTAGGAGGTTCCAAAGGAATGTCAGTTCGTGTTCCCACGGCAAAGCGTGATCTTGTTCCCACGATGTCGGTTACTCTGAATGTGTATAAAAACTCGGAATTAAATAATTTCAATCATTATTTCCAACAAGTAATTGTTGTAAAGTCCTAACTATATAGTAACACAATTAGTTTTCCAACTTTAAGTTTTTATCGCTTCAGTAAGGATGGAGACCGTTATGAAAAGCATAACATTGCTGATGTTAATAACAGCCACGATCGCAAAACCGAGTGAGTATTCAAAACTTTGTGTGTATATCCTACAATTCGAGTAATTAATTTCAACTTCTTTAGTTATTACGAATATATTTTGATCGAAAAGGACTACTTTGTAAACATTATATACTTAGTGAATGTTTACGAATGTACGGGATAAAATACGGCTTTATGGATATTGCCTTCTGTTTTTTTTTAGCTTATTTCGTAAACTCATGAATAAAAGTGTTACCATACGAATACGGCTGTTTCTACGATGCTGGTTAATTGCCCTACATGCATCGAAAGCACATGCGTTCAATTTATTACAATGGTTATTGTTATTATTTTTCAGCTCAAGTTAACTGTGGAAACAAACCAGCAGACGTTGTGTTTGTTTTGGACGCATCCAGCAGTATCTGGGAGCCCAATTTTGTGAAGCAAATGGATTTTGTAAATAACGTAGTTGATTTGCTTGACGTTGGTAGCGATGTGAATCAGACTCGGATTGGGGTCCTTACATTCAGTGATTATTCTTCTGTTCGCTTTCACTTGGATTCTTTCTTAGATGCCGAATCTATCATAAGGGCCGTTGGTAAAATCCCCTACCAGACCGGAGGTACCAACACTTCCGATGCTCTGTTAACGGCCCGCCTCCAGATGTTCTCTCCCTCCCATAGTCCCAGACCCGAGGCTGTCCGAATTGCTGTCGTCCTTACCGACGGCCAATCAGAAGACACGGAGGCCACCTACCGGGAAGCCATGGCATTAAAAGCCGCCGGGGTCCAAGTCTTTGCTATTGGTGTTGGATTTTTCCTTGATGAAAATGAACTTAAAGTTGTTGCTAGCACTCCCTCAGAACAGTTCGTCTTCACGGTGGAGGAATATGATGCTCTAGATTCCCTCAAGAAAACCCTTGCAATAAGAGCATGTGAAGGTATGCTATGTTATTTTACAAATGTAAATAAAATAATGATATTTTTTCCAGTGTAAGAGAATGTTATAAAAAAACAACAAAACGAAATACTGTTCAAAGATGATATAATGGAAAATCCTTGATGAAGCAGTGATTAGAGTGACCAATCCTTCAAAGACAAAATTATTACTTTACAGATGAAAAATATGACTAATCCAAAAAAGTAATTGTAATGCATAATGGTTTTGATTAAAACATTATTAAATTTCGAGACAACAGAAACAAGGACAAACGAACAAATCATTCGTACATCAACATTTAAGCTGGCTTTTGAGAAGACAATAAGTCTTTATCGATAAATAGTCTGTTTTGACAGTTGACAATTGTTTTTCATATGTATATATTGGTGTGCTTGTCCCTGAGAATTTATCTGGAACATGAGATGATTTAGTGGTTTGAATTAGTTGATATCCCGGTGCCAGTGTGATTACTCTCGACAAAAATATATATTGGTGTGAAACAAAGCGGAGGGTAAAAGCCTTTTCAAAATGTTTGTGTAATTTGCAAAAGAATCGTAGCCATCAGTGTGTTTTCTTTTTCAATATAGTTACTCTTATGAGCACGCCTGTACCAACAGAACCAGCTACTACTCCACCAACTGTCCCATCCTCTGAAACGCCAACTGCTGCCCCATCTAAAACAGTAACCAGTTCCTCTACCGCTGTAGTCTTTACGACAACAGAACCAGCTTCTACTCCGTCACCTGTACCATCCACTGAAACGTCAACTGCTGCACCATCTAAAACAGTAATTAGTTTCTCTACCGATGTAGTCTTTACGACAACAGAATCAACAACAGCAGATGTTAATGTGGAATCGCAAACTTCTCCCTTGGGGAAAATGATATCGCCACCGTCAGGAATCTTAGGAGAGGAACCGGCTAGACCAGCGAGATATCCCAAAGGTACTTTTGTCTCAACGTTTGTTTTGAAAAATGACTTTAATATATTTTTATAATATTTGAAGACAATAATATTCGGACTTCTTAAAATGCATGTCGGTTTATCTGTAGCTTAAAACCTATTTGCTGAACAATCTAAACATAAATTAACCAAGGAAAATCCAAAGGTTAATGAAACGACGAACAAAGCACAGAAAGAAATAGATAAAATATAACTAAAATAAGAATTTGAGAATCAAGACAGAGAGAGGTAGGTCGTATACTTAGACAGAAGAAAAGTAAAATGAGCGATAATTGGTAATGCTTGTCATGTTTTTAGACATTTCAATTATTTTTTTTATAACTATTTACAGTTTGTCAAGGAAAGCCAGCTGAGGTATTCTTCTTGCTCGATTCATCCAGCAGTATCATAAAGGAGGATTTCCAAAAGCAATCCTTGTTTATCCAACACGTTGTGGAACTTTTCGATTTGGGCGACTCCAAGACTAGAGTGGGCTTGTCTACATTCAGCGACAAGGTTTACCCAATGCTTAACCTGGGAGGTTACACTTCGAAGAGAGATCTTATTCAGATAGTTGATCAAATTCCTTACCTGAGTGGAGGCACCAATACAGGCGAGGCACTGAGAGACATGCGCGAGAGGGGCATGGCGCCGGAAGTAATCCGACGAGAAGTGGCTCACGTGGCCATAGTTTTGACAGATGGCCAGTCACGTGATCCCCAGGTGACTGCAGCACAAGCTAAAGCAGCTAAAGGTCAAGGTCTCTACGTCTTTGCCATAGGAATAGGGGACAGTGTGGATATGTTGGAATTAGAAGATATTGCCAGCAAGCCATCGTCTCGATTTGTTTTCCATGTCACTGACTACGCTGCACTGGAATCAATTAAAGATATATTAGCTATCAGAGCTTGTGAAGGTAAGATATCAATACGTACAGATCTTAACCTATGAACAGATTATTCACTAGACATACAAATATTTTCAGCTAAATACGCTATAATAGACAATGAACATTATACCGTACATAAATTGAGTCATATTCTGTTCTGATTTTGTTACTAATAGCCAAATCAAAATATATATACATATTCTCTACATTTATTTAACAAAT
The DNA here is from genome assembly GCA_032466195.1 of Katharina tunicata. Classification (NCBI taxonomy): domain Eukaryota; kingdom Metazoa; phylum Mollusca; class Polyplacophora; order Chitonida; family Mopaliidae; genus Katharina; species Katharina tunicata. The sequence continues at coordinate 5,775 of JAVFBZ010149393.1, forward strand.
ATATATATATAAGACTTATACCATAGGCTTGAGCCTACATACAAAATGTTTAAGGATAAATATCGATGGAAAACATCAGATAAAGCTGAAAGAAAAGGACAACTAGAAATTCAGATGTTATACATTTATATATAATTTATATTCTTTCCTCCCACAGTTGACCCCAGTAATGTCCTTGGAGACAAAAGCGCCTGTCCGGAAGTTCCGACTGACGTCATCTTTATGTACGATTCTGGGAAAATGGGATCTGATAAGTCCGCAGAAGTTTCAAATCTCATTACTCGTACCATTAGCGTTCTTCCAATGTCTGAAGAGAGTTTTAAATTCGGAGTTCTTGCTGACACGTGTCCCAAAGGTGACGGTCACGTGGCTCTTACGTCTGAGAGAATATCTCTGACGTCATCACTTGTCCAGGATAACGTACGTGACCTCAGCACGCTGTTCTATGACCTTAGAACGGAAGCTTTCAAAACCAAGACAGGAGACAGACAAAGCTCAAGGAAATTGGCTGTTGTATTCCTTGATGACAAATTAGCAAATTATGATAAAATTGTTGCCCATGCCAAAAGAAGCAAATCTCTTGGGATCGAAATCCTTGTTGTGGCTACAAGCGACCAAGTCCCTTTCGATGATATTAAAGCAATCGCTAGTCAACCACTCAACAGTAATTATTTACGACTGCACAAATTAGAAAGTCCAGAGTCAAGTCAACTGTTGGCAGATTTTTTATGCGGTGAGGGATTTACCTTGGATGAGATTGAAGCCGAATAGGCCTAATCTATAATTATTGATTTTAACATCATCATCAGCTAAATTCCTCACCAAGATTTGATTATGATTTTAGTCATAAGCTAAAATTGAAGTATGTAATGGCAGAAAAATCTTAAATACTTTGATATTTCAGCGTCCAGATATTAGTTCGTAATGTGTTATAATTCATATAAGTAGCGTTTTACTTTTTCGTGACGATCTACTATTTTGGTAAAAAATGCTTTAACATAATTATGTGAAACTGTGATAACGCGTTTTCGAATTGAGCCGAAAAAAAAGGATTTAAAGCATATTCGACTTCCATAAGCTATAACTTTTGCCCTGTTAGACTCAAAAGTCGCGGGTTCGAAAACCGGTGATGACTTTGTTTATCTACATTTATGAAATGAAATATTCGATAACGTCCATTTTTCACCATGATTTTTATGTACTTTTATAATAGGATTCTATAAGTACTCTATATGTATCAAGTGCTCAACTAATATCAACGTTTTCTTATTTACATAAGTGTCATTTACAGTGGTGCTTATTATGATGTAATTAATCATGCCGGTCAAGGTCCAATTTGTATGCTATTTTAATTTAGTCAACACGTAGCTACACATACGCCTTACATTGTCATTTCCGTGCAATTGTTATTTACTGTAAATGTTTAATTAGATCGTTGCAGCACAACTAATCTATTTTAAACTTGAACCAGTGCGGAAATATAGTCACAAGGGCGTCACATTGGATCTAAAATTAAAAAGAACTGAACATTGTGATGTCAAACTAGTCCATTCATAGCGATCTCCGTGTTTGTATATAGCAATGTGTACCCTTTAACAGATGACATTATGTTTTTGAAAATATTCCAATATTTTACACAATATGTGATTTTTTTAAATTTACTATTTAATATTACATGCCAGAACTTTTACAATGAATGAGTTAATTCCTCGTGACAATGTTACTATTTCAGTAACAAATGTATGTGAAACTGTGATTATGTGTTTTTGAAATAAAATGAAAAAAAAAATGACCAGCGTTTTTGATACATTTTTATTCATTTTGGATAACATGTTCTAGTCACTATTTTTATATTAGTGCTTCCAGTGTCCTGGCACTCTCTAAGAAAGGGAATATCATGGTGCCAGGAAGCCGATTTTTAGGTGTCATGTTTTTAGTCCTGTAAATGTCCTGTGGTGTCGTGTCTGTTGTCAGTGTCGTCTGTGGCGGTTTCTTCTATTGGGCTGGCACGCCGACATATGAGTGAATACCTTAAGTGGGCGTAGTGTGTAAAACATCGATCAAACTAACCAAACAAGTCCGCACTGCGAGACATACCCCGTGGCCTGCAGGCACAAATGTCGAGGTGTTCAGGCATGTGTTAATAATACCTGCCTCAAAACCTTGGCATTTGTGCTGTGTGCATGTTTAAACAAATACAAATCGTGTGGCTGCAGGCTTTGAAGCATGTATTATTAAAATATGCCTCAAAGCCTTGACATTTGTGCTGTGTGGATTTATTTAAACTCGCTTTTTAAGAAAACCACGGTAAAATTTAAAATTTTGGCTCCGTAATGACTTGCGTAGTACTATCAGGTATAAATTGCCCAGTTTTCAGAACAATCCTAACAGTATTGACAGAGAAATAGTCCATTTAGTTAGTGTTACATCAACAACAAGAACAACAAAAGCGCCAACAAGAGAGTGAGTAAGATCTAGACCACGTTCACCACGGGGTAAAAAATAAATTATCTGCAAAACAGTTTGAAGCTGAAATGTAACCACTTTCTTTTCAACGAGTAGGCCTACTGTCCTGACGATGAGCCAGATTTTATCTAGTGACCCGTTACTGATACATACCCATTGTCTTCTGTCTTTCGCTCAATCCATTTCACAAATATTTATTTGATGGTCCTGTATTATATAAGTATATCTAATCCGAACTTGATTCTAAAGCCGCGGTTACACGGCCAAAAATAGATGGGTTTGAGCTGACTCTGATACGGATCAGATTTGTGTTTCGTTTACACGGGCAGTAAAAGGTGACCTAAATCTGATCCGGATCAGAATAGTTCGCCTTTATTGACCCACCAAATTTAAATAGAGGATCTCTAATGAATGACCCGCAGATAACAATTTATAAAACGAGAGTAGTAATTTTCATTTATTCCAAACCTCTTGCGAGGAATGAATGAAAATTACCTCTCGAGATTCATAAATTTGACATCTCAGGGTCACGAATTTGAGATTATCCCATAAATGTCACTTTTGTCATATTTTCGATAATAAAAGTAAAAAAAAATTCACTTCGCTGGCGAAAGATTCAAGAATTGCGCATTGATACCAACATATCTGGGTCAGTGAATGGTGTCGAAATGAGTTATCTGCATGCGCGTAGCAAAACAGTTATGTTCATATTTAATGCGAATTTACTGAAATATGATAGAAAAATACACAAAAACAAGTTTTTTTCGAGTCAATGCATAACATTTGATTCAGTTAGTAAAAATAATAAAATGCAAACAAGTTATAACACTGTCAAAACATTGCACTCGTTCAACGCAAGTGCAGAAAAATAGTGTGAAATTTGAACGGATATTTACAAACTGGCAGAGCCCGAAAAAACATGACAACTGAGAGTAGACGTTTTATATCTCCTGTGACGAATCTGAAGATAATTCTATTACACGAACACGTCGATGTTTTGACTCCTCTTTGCCTTAACTGATATTTATTTTTTAACACTCCTCCTAATATTGGACCTGCCATATAGGCGCGATGTCAGACGAAGCCGACCCGTGACGTAACTTGTTGTGAGGACATCACAACGGCTGCTTGTTGTGTGAATTTACTGGCAGATAAAATGTAGCAGAAGATGTGTTCAAAATCCCGAATATTTCTCTGTCTTGGTTTTCTGGAATGGAGCTGTGGGCATTTACTGATTAAATATTACGGTGACCAGATAGTTGCATGATGTGTATAGGGGGAGATGTTTTCATCGTTCACTTTTTGAATGAGACGTTTTCTGGCGCTGCTGTTTGTGAGATATTTGTTCGATGATAGATTTGCCCTCATAGCCATGGTTTTCATAAGTGAGCCAATGTTTTTCCCTCCAATGGGCTGGCTGTCTGTACCACTGTTCCCCTGGTGTTGGTACGTCTTGCACTGTGTTTGTGGCGATCTAAAACGGATCATCAGTTTGACAGTAATTTATTGGTCCAAGGGATCTGAATTTCTTGTGTACGGCGATAGGGCACCTTGATGGATTCTGTGGTACGTCCCACATCTTTGGCTCACTTTACGGATATCTCGTGGATTCTCCCAAGTGCGCGTTTTGGTCTGTCGTTCATTGAATTCAAGATATTAACGCCTGTCGTTGATGACGTCACCCTACAACCACATCACCCCAACACATGTGTTAGGCATCACCTCGTAGGCCAAAGTGTACTGTCGTAAAAATAACACATGGAATAACAATGGCAGTCGGTGAGTGACTACCAAAATGGCCTGACTGCCAAAGACGTTCAATTTCTTCGTCACTAGTAGGTTCTGCTTTGTTGGGTAAGTTACTCTTACCTTATCCCATCCGTTCCGTTTGTTTTGATTTGATAGTTTCAAGTAGGGAGTTAAACAGAAGGTCAGATATTAGCGAGTAGTTGTACCCATGACGCTTCAGATACCTCTCAAAACTCAATAACATGGACCCAAGCGATACTGGCAGCACAAATATAAAATTGTGTGATATTAAAATTTATTCATTACACGAATGGTTCTTAACTTAATTTAACTTATAAATAAACTTTTACTTGTTATGTAATATATTTATTAATTTCGAGAAAGAAAATGTGCCTGCCTCCACCGGTATCCAAATTGTGGTCTCTGGCTGACAGGGCCAGCGCTCTGCCCAACTGAGCTACAGAGCCTCACGGCAGAACGACCGAACCATCATCCAGGTATAGGCTGCGAATCTTTCCCTGCGGTAAGCTATGATACAGGGACACTGTTATATATATTTTTGTCAAGAGTAATATGGATTTAGATTATACTAAATAATAGGTGCTGCAAAAGATAAATAAGTGAAAAATATATATTTAGTTTTCTTCAAAATCGAGTATTTTCAGTACGTCGTGCCTATTGTTCATCACAACTTATATGTCTCGTTTAACTCACGAGCCGTCAAAGGGACACCACTCTAAACGTCAATTCGGGGACAAATCTCTGATATTTCAGTTTACAATGCCTTTGCATTGAACCAGGTCAAGTCTAACAAAATAACATGCTCTAAGATGGGAATGATGAAAACTATATAAATATCGTGTCATATGCGCTACTGTTCACCTTCTATTCCTTTCAATCTTGGTCAATAGAAATTCAGAAAAACTCGACTTTATGGACATGCTTGGTTCAAGGGAATGATATTCAGTTATAATTAACAATAATTGGTAATCTTAATCCGACATTAAATACCCGCTGCTGCGCTCGGGAGTTCTCTTAGAAGTCGTTAAGCCCAGAGAAGTAGTACCTTTCGAGAAAATGAGATGGGTAAAAAAGTTGCCCTAGTGATTTCAACTGACACGATAGGTGATTACGATGGTACACAAATGCAGCAAACGTGAATGCTTTAAAGAATTGGTCATGTCAGTCATTTTTGTTTTTCTGTGAACGGACCGTAATTTCTTAAGCGATGAGAATAGCCATGAGATCGTCCCAATTATTCGGAGGCCTTGAGATTTGTTTAATAATCTTTCGTCTAAAAGATAAATCCAGGAGAGATAAGTTCATATAAACTATACCTTTATTATCGCATAAAATAATAGAAATTATTTGTCAAATAATAAAAAAACAACATCTTTATACAAAATAGCAGTATACTGGATACATGATTTATACCAGTCTCAATGTTATACACTTATGAGATCTTGACAAAACATGTCGAAAATCCTCGTTATTTGTTAACATACAATTGCTATCTATCAAAGAATATCACTTTTATTCCTTATATACAGTTAATGGACGAAAATGAAAAGATAGTCACACATACATATATTCCTTGGAATGTGCCACGAAACCAATCATTCCAATTATAATTAAGGTCGTCAAAGCCCAGTATGTGGAATGCAAGACCTTATATATGCGTCTTGGACTACATGACGTAATTGAGATCAAACTGTGTCATTACTTTACAAACTATTAGGCCTATATCTTGACTGTTCACAGGAACTGGTTCAGGTGTGATAGAAATAAGGCCATATAAGATAAAATATATGGGTCTTGTTTTGAACAAAAAGCTTCATATAGGCTGGTATTCAAGCTTTTATAGAAATCGATTTGTTACGAACCCAAACTCACAAATTTAATATTTTCTCTTTAAAATTTGTCAATATTGAACATTATGGGACCAATTTAAATATCTTATTTAATCTACGAGCAGCTAAGCGGCCTGTAACTTCTTCAGAGCAGCTAAGCGGCCTGTAACTTCTATCAACCCCTGGTGCTCTGAATCATTCCTACATTTTTGTTCCACGTGACAGAAAGTCCGTAAGATATTCGCCCCTGCTTAAACATTAGACAGCCCAAAGTTGAGTTGTTTCGTCAAGGTTATGCCCCAAGTTCAGATCAATTTTCGCTTAAAGCCTCGAAATTGGGGTGAGCTATCATGGTCGAGAAATATAAAGTATGGACGTAATTAGAAACCGAATTCAGTTGATTTGACTAAAATATTAACCCTCAGTAATACATTGCTCTCTGTAGTAGACTTGGTAAACATATCTTTTGACCAACTTGATGTCTTGCTGATAGAAGATGGTCGTAGCTAGGAACTCTGATCACGTGGGAAGCCGCCGGTGCAGAGCAAAGGGAATTAACTTGGGCATTGTCGTAAGTTTTGCCTACAGCGACGACAAATATTTCGATACCTTGTCGTTGAGCAAGGCGCGCCTCTTGAATCGCTTCGTTTGCTTTGTTCAATTTGTCATCTATGAAGAGAACTGCTACTCGTTCGTTCTGGCCTTGCATGAGCATCTGTTCCGTTCTTAACCGGTTGATAAGCGACCCCATGTTGGAATACTGGATGTTGTTTAGCTGTTTCCGGAATGAATCAACGTATGGATTCAAACCAATATCTCCGCTGTTAGCGAGACATGCGTCCTGCAAGAGAGCAATTCTCAGCTTCAACATGGAGATCTCCAAGTCCCTCACAACGTTGTCGATCAGTGTGATGATACTGCGTGTACCATAGACAGAGGTCCGGCGGGAATCCATGGTGAAAATCAAGTCAGTAGCGCTTCTGGTACATTCTGGCAAGAAAACGCAATAAATATTTCGATTAAAATATGATTCTGTGTCCGTCGCATTTGGGCAAGTTAAAACGGGTAAGTTATGCCAGGTTTGCCGCAAATTGAAGGAACGAGGAAGATTTTCTTTCAACAACGAGCAGTTGCCAAAGAAAGAAGATATATTGTAGATTGATCTGGGCTGGCTGGCATGTAAGAGCCCCTGTGTTGCGCTCCAGCTTTCTGGCAGCGTCTCTGCTGAGAATGTGCCTTCTGCTTAAGTTAAACCAATTAGTTTACCTATTTTGTAAACACCTTAAAGCTAATGCTGTATTCTCGTGTAAGTTAGTTAAGGAAGGAGAAATACAAAAAATAAACAATAAAAAAATAAAGATTGCTCTTACTTGGTTCGTCTTTTATAACAGGTGATGGTGTTGGTTTAATTTCCTCTGAAAACATAAGAAATACGAAAATAAATCTTTGATCGTCAATGCTATAATTTTGTATTAATCTGTTTTAATAGTAAACGTTTACCTTTGTTTGCACCCGCTTAGCTCACTACAAAATACAAGAACCCCAAAAACTATTTAGCTGTCTTCAACAGTTATTTTTCATTGACTCAAAATATTTCCGTCGCTGTTATCGGTTATTTTTAAGAAGTATTTTTGCTAAGAGATCGTGCCTCCACAGGCTTTTTGGACTTTCAATATTTCCATAAAAACAAAACACAAGTAGCATACCTTCACAATCCCTTTGGGCAAGGATATTCTTCAGTGTGTCCAAAGCATCATAGCTGTTGACGGTGTAAACGAAGCTGCTGTCCGGGTTGCTGGCTATAGCACTGAGCTCAGCCTGGTTTACAAGGTCCCCAACACCGATGGCAAACATATAGATACCAGCGTCTTGGGCTAGCTGAGCTTGGTCGGCTGTTTTCTGCTGTTCCCTCGACTCGCCGTCGGTAATTACTACACCAATGTGTGCGACGCCTGGGCGGGCAGAGCGTCTGGAAAAGGCCCTTGTCAGCATGTCTTCGATGGCGTCACCAGTATAGGTCAACCCTCCCTGGTACTTTACGCCATCTACTGCAGTCATGAGAAGTTCCTTGGACTGGTACTGGTTAAAGTCGATCACAGGATGGACAGTGTCACTGAAGGTGGATACACCCACCCTGGTCTTCGTAGGCCCAATGTCCATCGTGTCAATGACTTTCTTCACAAATTCCAGTTGCTTCTTGAAGTCCATTGTCCAAATACTGGTCGAAGAGTCCAATACAAAGAAGACGTCGGCTGGTTTTCCTCCACAGACTAAAATATAACATTATCAAAATGTATAATTAACCAATATATTTATTTGGTTCGTGTTGTTTGCCATTTCTTAGATATGGCGAGATATTCGTTATGTATCAGCTCTATGAGCTAAGGGGCATCAGAAAACCGATATGTTACCGAGTCTTATATTTGTCATGTTTCAATTGGGCGTCTTACCCCCTTGAGTGTCCAATTGGTTCATTTTTTTTTATTATTTCTTAATGAGAACATTCTCTTTTGTGTCCTGCATATTGTGAAAATATTATATAAAAATTCTAGTTAGAATTCTTTTCATTTTATGTTTGAAAATTTTGATTTTGTTTGTTGGATGTTTTTTCCCGATTTCTAGCACTTCATTTTTTTTAGTAAATTTAATTTTTCAACTCCGTTTTCTCGAAAACATAATAATCTAGTTAAAGGTATCTCATGTTTTATACATTGGGCTTACTTTTTTTAATTATTCGTCTTTAAATGCAGAAAGTCCAATTTTAATAACTGAGTAAAACATCTTTAAGAAAGGTAATCATCACTAATAAAAAAAAAAAAAAAAAAATCGTATGAGGATGGTGCCTGTCAACTCATGGGAGATCAAACGAATACTACAATGATCGTTATACAGAACGTAATATAACCTCATGAGTAGTCGTGAAAACAACTTCACCTAGCTGAATTTACGCGACATTCACAAATTTTAGTCTTGTGGTTTAAACAATATCTATTTCCTCATACAGAAAGGGATTTGCGAACAGGCAATGCCTATATTAACGCTTGTTCTCATACTTTGATAAAACATGCCTTCACGCTTATGTGTATTGTTACTATTGTTTTACATCTGTGCGTCTGTATTTCTATGATGCAGTATAATCACATATATGCTCTCAAGCCAACGTCTGATACATACGTTTAATAGGATTGCCTTCATCTCCTTGAGGCTGCTCTGTGGTCGTAGGCGCAGAAGTTGATGTTGTTGTGACTTCCGTTGTTGTTGTTGTGACTTCCGTTGTTGTTGTAGGCACAGGAGTTGTCGTGGTCACAGCCGTGGTCGTTGTGAGTCTTTCTGTTGTGGTTGTTGGACGTTGCGTTGTTGTCGTGGTGGGTATCGTACTGGGTGTCGTACGTTCTGTAGTTGGCAAGAGTGTGGTAGTTTCCTCGATTTCTGTTCATAGCAAACAACAAAAGATAAACGATAAAGGCCTACAAATGATCGATAATACATAAACGGCTCAACATTCTCTGCCTCATTAAGAAATACATGGTAAGAAACATTTGACATGTCTTAGTCAGTGACGGGAGGGTAACAATCCATTTTCCAACAATGCTTGTGCATAGTGCACATGTTTCAGAAGAGAATCCCTTTGAGGTATCGATTATTTAAACCATCTTCCTAATTAGCTTATACCTTATACCTTGATTCGCTAAGTAACTTGATTTATTTAAATCATCTCGAGACTATTTTAGCTGAAGTTAAGTAAGTGCAAGTACTGTTACCTTACTGTTAATGCCATAGTACCTGTACCAACATAGAGGAAGAAGTAGGAAAAACAGACAAACATCAAGCAACAAGCAACACTTACCTTCACACGTTTCAGCGGCCAAGTTTGAAATGATGGATGAAAGGGCTGCATAACTGGCTACACGGTACATGAATCTGGACACCGGTTCTGAAGCAATTCCACCTAACTCAGCAACGTCAATTTTATTTCCGACACCAATGGCAAAAATCTGGATTCCTTCTGCTCGAGCAAGTTCTGCTTCTTTCAAAGTCGCCTCTGAGTCTTTCGATTTCCCGTCGGTGATTACAACAGCGATTTGGTCAACGTAGTCTCTAGCGCCGTATCGGCTTTTGAACATTACCGATCTTGCCAGTTTGATAGCTCCGGCTGTGTTCGTCCCGCCCATCAGATACTTCGATGCAGACACGGCTTTCTGGAGTGGCGCTCTCTCACCGTGTTGATTTAAATAAAACTGAATGCGAGCTTTGTCGCTAAAGATTACAAGGCCAACACGGCTTTCCTTAACCCCAAAACCGATATTAAATTCGTCTATGACGTCGTTAACGAAGTTCAGTTGTCTGACGTAATCAGGTTTCCAAATGCTGCTCGACGAATCCAAAACAAAAACAACGTCCGCCTCCTTGACGTAGCATTTTTTTGCTGTGAAAAGAAAGAAAGAATTTACTATCATTTTATCGATTGTTTAAACCCAGATTAATTAATTATTTTCTTGTCCTTAACAACATTTTCAAGTAGGTTTTAGAATTACTAGAATTGGGTGTTTCGCGTGTTCACACCAATAAAATGTCCTGTAAATTGTCCTCAACCACATTTAGAAGTAGGATTTAGGATTACTCGATTTGAGTGTTTCGCGTGTTCGCACCAATAAAATGTCCTGTAGAGCTAACCAATAACGTTACAGGTAAATGCATCGGTTCCAGCTCTTTACGGTTGATTAGACAGAAGTGAATCGAGTCCGTCATGAATATATGTGAAGTGACTAAACAACAATGACAGGCGGCGAATGATACCGTGGTTTATGTATCTGCATATTATAAACTACGTTTAGCACAAGTATTATTTAATGGACGTACCATTTTAAGATTTTATGATATCTTTCGACTCGTGATATTTAAAAAAGACAAAGTAAATCAGTTTAACTTACCAGCTTCAGCTACCATTGACGAACACAGCATCTGTAGAAAAACAGAGAACGAAATTTCCATATAATCCCTATAGACATGGTATAAGTAAACACACACTCATTAAAAAAAAAAATGCTATCAATATCAGCATGACATCGTCAGACAATTTTATATTAAATGATACATCATTTTCTAGTATTGATGGTGTTTGTGTTCCACAGACATGCCTCTCGCATACTGACGTCTTCTAGCGTATCGGAAGATACGAGTCGAACTCAAGAAGTAAATTGTCGAGGAGCTAGGACATCTGCAATAGAGCACTACATTTAACCGAAGCTTGTAGTCACTGGTGCGACCCAATTACTCCGATTGGGTCATGAAGTTGTATTTATACTTTGCATACTTAGTGGATTAAGTACAAAAACCCGAGAAGTGAGTAGAAGTATAACTCAATCAAATTGACAATCAGATCTACCTCAATCTATTTAAACTGCAGGATAAAACTTACAGAAACCGTGTCCCCAAGAGACATGTTTGAAAACAAACAAGCAGTGTACTAAACCAACAATAGTACAGCGGTATGCTAATAAATGACAAGGAAAACGCCACGATACTCACCAAACATAAAACTGCGCCTAAGAGCATCATGTTTTTTCTGGAGAAAGAAACTTCTGAACCAAAATCTTCTTCCAGTCAATGCTGATCTTGGTTGAATGAATTTCACTGACAAACTTCATTCTTTTATACTCTCTCAAATAATGTGAGAAAATTCGGGATGGTAAAGTTGTGGGTTTATAAAGTTCTTCGGAAGCTAATCTGATCGAGCTGTATCCGTTTTCCGTTTCCATAGCAACTCAGCTCCGTTCTCTTCACGTGACCTCAAGCCCCTTGTCCACGAGTACGCGCGCATAACACCAGTATCATTGCAGTTGTATAATACATTTTAATGAATGAGTAAGACGCCTCGCCCACTACCTTTTTAGGTACCCTGTCCCCTTGCCCCTCCCCTTTGTTTTGGCTGTTCATAGATTGAGCGTTCTTTTACATTACCCAGCCCTGAGTGACCTCGAGACTCCCTCCTCCGCAGCATTACCTGAATTCCTGAAGTCCTCGCCACTTTAGTTTCGGAAGTTCAAATCTTAACCGCGACTTGCGGCTTAGGCAAATATGTTAAAACAGACTTATAAAAGTACCATGAATGAAATTTCTAGATTGATTCAAATTTGTATGATATAATCATAAGCATATACAACTTGTTTTAGAAGCATTTAATTTTGACAAGATAATCGTTACATAAACTAACTTAAACCTATTACTGGACGCCAAAACAATGCATCAATCACATATTTATATTATTCTTCAGAAGAATTATGTTTATTATTATTTACTAGATTTAGCTTTATAAGTTAACTATACATCATCATAGCCTAAGAAAGATTCCAATATCAAGAAGTAACTTATATTCGAGTCTGCAGTAAATACATTCTCGATTAGAAAGTCCAGTGCTTTTGAAGCGTATTTGACTGTAAGCACTAAGACATGGGACCTTTAACCTTGCAAATGGAAGATCTTGGTTTAAAACGTTTGAGGACGGCCTGGGAATCATTTTTGAACTGCATGCTATGTTATTTCTTATTACGCTTAACAAAGAATCACTAACACGAGGAACATCTTGGACATACATGTGCATGTTGCTGGCGATTAGCTTACTGATTCAAAAAGTCGTGAGTTCGAGCCACTTATAATTCTGAACTGATTTTAACTTTTGGACACGGATTTTACTTGTAAATAGTAATAGGTCTACGGTATATCAGTACGAAGCCTTGAAGCTGAAAGTATGCATGCATGAAACACATGCTCCCCTTCATCAAGTAAGTCATGATGGCAATATAGAAAATATGGACAAATTATAGAATTTGCCCATCGCTTTTCAAAATCATCCCTGAGCTAAGTAAAACCTAGTTAACCTTTAAACCTAACCCTCACTTGTGAAAATACCTCTAAACTGTTTAAACAATGTATAGATTTTGGGTAACTGACCAATTCTACAATCAGACAGAAAACATTTTACAGTTTTATCATGCAATAATCAGTTTCAGATATATGTGTTAGGTAAAAAAGGCGATTTAGTGACAATACCAACATGACTTCGCCGTTTGTTATATGCTCAGTAGGCCTATACTAACTACTTGCTCTTGCATCAAATACAGCAACAATTTCGGTCAGTTTATAGCTGTCTGAAACGAACGGGTAGGACAGTGGCCATCCTATAGATTTGTGAAGCCGTTTGAATGAGGTGTTTAATGCTGTGATCAAGGCTATTTCATTTAATGTGACGTTGCATGGTGTATTACAATTTCCAACAGTAAGCAAGCAGTGACAGAACACAACCAGTTACTGTGACGCCTCTTCAAGTCTTTTGGAAAGATAGTGTTCCTCCAGTGTTATGCACGACAGCATGAATGTAAACTGTAAGCAAACTGCCTTTGGTCAGAGGGCGTGGCGCGTTATGAGTGTGAAGGTTAGTTTTCACATTTTTTTTAATTACGTCGTCGAATCGACTTAAATTACTTATGTTATAGACCCATGTAGGCCACCGATGAGTTTGATGAACAATATCAATGAAGTTACTCCAAATGTAGATGCCATTATTGTCAGCATTTCGGTTGAATTCAGTACCATATTCAACACATGATTAATCTTGTTTGAGTGGCATTTAGAAGCTGGGTAAATTTCAAAGACATGACGACTGAGATGAATTTTCAACTTCTGGATATATTGGTAAGCGACGTTTCGATCTAGATACTAAGAT
>JAVFBZ010149404.1:0-18987 GCA_032466195.1 Katharina tunicata
TGATATACCCCCCCCCCCCCCCCCCCCGAAAAAAAAAATACTGTTAACAGTCACTTTCTAAACGACACAAAAAACTTAGACTTAAATGTGATCAGTCCTTTGAGTATACTTACTTTCCACCACCAATGGTGCTTGGTCTGGGAATACTTGGCTTCTCGGTAGTGGCCATACTTGTCTGGGTGCTCAGCATTATTACACTTTGTTTTCAACGCTCTGAAAGACAAACACAGCAAAATTCAACAGTTATGACAGAACGTTTGATGAAAATTAACCAGAATAAAGCCAAGTTCATTTTTCAGCCTTTATGTCCGTGGAATATCCAATGCCTTGTGTACATGTACATGTCATAGGTTTATTACCTTTATTGTTCTTTTTATTTATAGTAAAGTTGGTGAAAGTGTTTGAACCATATGTATGCTGTGAGGGGATTTGGGAACAGGCACTTTGCAAGCAAAAATGGTTGATTGTTGGACTAATTGGGAGGTTTAGGCTGTTTGTTTGTTTGATTGGTCGTACTCAAGAGTATTTCACCTATATGACGACCAACTAATCTTTATAATTTGCGTTGCCGGTGTATAGTGGAAAACCGGGAAGAAACCTCGTAAAAACCACCCTGTGAACTCCGCAGCCACCAGAAAACTTCCCTTTTATACCTAAGGTCCACAGGGGGATCAAACCTATTCCAGGTACTGGAGTGAAGGGGTTTAGGTTATAATTAAAGTTATTTCACTCAAATGATGGCGGACCATCCCTATGGGTGAAGGAAACAATCATTAACAACACTTACAACACACACATAACATTCACAGAGCGTAAAAAAAAAGATGAAAATCAAAGTAGATAAGCTTCCCGCCCAACTCAAACAGAAATCCCAGTTATTTTCCCACAATCCCAAAATGAATGGCCTCTGTATGGTTTTGTCCGCTTGAATTTCTCCTGATTTCAAAATGCTATCAGAGATCCTCAATGACCTCCAACATCAATCACTTTACTGGCAGTAGTTCTTATAAAAAGAACTCAGACAGGTGATATTTATCGGTTTGGATTTTGTCGGACAGTCCTACAGTCAGGCGAAATCCAAAAATGATAAATATCATTTTGATATGTCTTGCGAAATCCAAAATGAAAAATATCATTAAATAATTTTTGAGTTATAGCAAGGACAAAAACAAAAATTTGACACAAAGCTTATTTGCATAATTTATAAAGAAATTTGCTAAATTCCATGAAACTTGTAAGGTTGTTCTATGTTGCAAATATGCATATATGAAGATGAACGTAGTAACCAATTTTCAAAAGCCTTATTTAAATAGTAACCAAGATAGTCACGACAAACATTGACAAACAATTTTGATCGGCGCCTTGTATTAGCCAAAATAAACCCTGGACAAGTTTCCCAGACGGACATTACATGCATAACAAGCTACAGAAAGACCATACACACCACAAAACTACATGTAGGGTGAAAACTTAATGACAATGAAATTTATTTTTTCATTCGATTTTTTCAAAAATTATAATTTGGTTTGTTAAAATAACATTTATTTCATTTTTTACATTGGGCTCTTTTTACACACGCAGCACACTGTGGGGCTGTAGATCTATCCCTGATATCTGTCCATTAAATATCACCAAGATTTTTGGGTTCGTTTGACTGGGGTTTTACACCGTACTTAAGATTATTTCACGGATATGACCACCAATAAATACAATGAAAATAGTCAAATCGAATATAGTATTACAACGATCTTGTCTTGAAAGTATGGTGGCTGATTTCTGGCAGAGCATCATAAGTTCTGCCAGCGAGTTTTATTAAGAAACTGAAGTGAATATTTTTCAAGGCCAGTTTTGTCCTCTATTACTATTTTCACTAGTGTTACTATTCAACAGTAAATTTGCATAGAGAGATGGCATCACATTTTGACTTCATCGCTATTGTGACATCACTACGATGTTGCAATTTTATATAATTTTTAGCAAAAAGGCTTTCCAGTTCATTCACTGTCTTTCTATGACATTACCAGGTGCCAAGCAGAACACTGTGTATCCATACATGTACCAATCAATCCAAAATCTTTAGGTTTCTACACCAAAATCACCTCAAAGGTGCTAAAAATGTGTAGTGTGAGAAAAAGATTAATCAACTCGTATCCATGTATTATGGTGAATATCGCTCTTGTCTTTTAATTTTAATTATCACGCGCTTCTAGTGTTATGCATCGTAACACACAGGCGCTTACGTTGGTTAACCTCTATAAAAATGATTCTGAGTAATTGTTTCCTAAATGCACATTTTTGTATATATAAAAACCCACAGTAAAACGTATTAAAAGTGATAGATAATCATGAGCATTTTACAGGCCGATTTTTAGGTTATGCGGGAAAAACATATGCAGGCCTGAGCAATATAGTCTGGCACAAAGAATAATGGATATTAGGAATCACTTATAGAGCTTTTATCACAAAAAGTATCATCCTCAAAGAGCAGAAATCAATTTATTCCACTCTTCATATGATTCCTCTATAAGCTCAGGGGGGGGGAAGTACACACATACCGACTGACATTAACGTAAATACCATAATGGTACTATTTCTCTTTTATACAGTAGTGGAAAGCTAGTAAAACAACAAGACATCAGAAAAGAACCCTCTAGGCATTACCGCTATTAAAAATAAACATGAGGTAGTCAGGAAATAATAATCCACAAGCACGTTACCACAACAGCCCACCAATGCTTCGGAAATTTAATTCCAATTTTCTGCTTGAACATCAGGAGATTTACAGTTTTTTGGTTTATGTTTCTATTTCATTAGCTAGAATTGACAGAAGCATTATAAAACAACTACTGAACAAACTGCATTTAATTAGTTTTGTGATAGAAAGGACAGGATGTTATTGGTACTAGAGCCTTCATTGGTCGGCAGTAAATTCCATACTGTCCACCAGACGGCTAGAAATGATCCATATTGCCCAACAACTGATGAGGATTTAAACTGAATGTTGGACAGCTATTTGTATCAAAATAAAAATATAACAACGCAAGATTTATCAATAATGAACAAGGATTTGGGGCGCAAGCTTCTGGTCCACAGGTCCCCTTCCCTTGGGTTGGCATGTTCACTCACTCTTTCGGACAGTATGTGGGTTAGTCTGCCATCTTCCAGCTGAAGGTCTCAGGTTTTTCTCCCACAATAAATCTGGCCAATAAACTGTAACATTGTAAACATTACAGCTATTTGGCCCTCATAAGCTTTCTCGTTTTCCAGTGACTCCGGTTTTTGCTAAAGGGGTCGGGCTTTTCTCTAATTTATTGTGTTGCTGCCATTTTCTTTAACCATGTTCAACCACTCTTTCAGACAGTATGTGGGTTAGTCTGCTATCTTCCAGCTGAAAGTCTTAAGTTTTTCTCCCACAATAAATCTGGCCATTGACCCTTCAATTTTTTGTCGGAAAATAAACAATGAAGAATAATGACCTTCTGCTTTATTTAATTGCTAAACTAAATGTTTTTGTACATTTTAAGCATACATGTAAGTTTTCATCAGATCGATTTGTGATTTTGCCATGTGTTTTGTTTTGTTTACTCTTTTTATAACATTTTTATGTTAACCGATTTCCGGAAATGATTTATTTAATTGTTTGTTTAATTCAGGTTTTATGCCATCATTAAGTCAAACAGTATCGAAAATGTAAAAATCATTAACAATAACATACAAGAAAAATGACAGAAGGGTATCTGCACGCCTGTTGAACTTTCATTTTATCTACTGAAAAGACTTTATTTTTTTTAACCATTTTGTGCGTCAGGTTTACTTATCTTGAAAAATCAATGATAGAGTCTATAAAACAGTACCAGTAAAGGTGTGTTCTGAAGGATTAGTACATTGTAAACAAGCTATTTTGCCCTCATAAGCTTTCTCATTTTCCAGTGACTCAGGTTTTCGATAAAGGGGATGGGCTTCTTTCTAATTTACTGTGTTGCTGCAATTTTCTTTATTACTCAAATGTGGTGAGATATTGCTCTACATGTATCTGTTTTCAGAACTAATACTTAAAGTTTATTGATTCTGGTAGGTAAAGGACTTTCAGTGGCACCAATGTAACTTTGTCAAGTACATGTACAACTCCTCCAGGGAACTGGATTTGATGGGTTCTTCTTACCAGTGAACTTGAAGAAACATTGTGTGGTGTTACTGGTGAAGGTTGCTTGGATACCTGCTGTTGTTCTTTGTTGATTTCTTGGAGTGGATTCAGGGCTCTATTGTCTTTGACACAATTTTCTGAGAATAGCCATTCTTTTCAGTGAATGCTTTCTTGAGGTTTTTTGCCTTCTCCTCATGTATGTTATCAGACAAGATAGATTCCATTCTTTTGGACACTGCGGCTATTATACCAGTCTTTCTTTAGGTGTTCTTCAGAATGTTGGGCAGAATAAGTAGGTTTGCAATAGATTTGGTACTGAGGTTATCTTATGAGTTGTGTATCTAGTTTAATAGTTGCTTGTTTGATTGGTGTTAAACGCCATACTTTAATAAAAGTTATTTACTCATATGACGGTGTGCCAGCCCAACCCCCTTTTGTATGAGTACATTCAAAATGGGAGCCTGTTATCCTTCTCTTCTTCTACTTTAAATTGGTTTTCACTGTTGCTGAGGTCGTACTCAAGAGTATTTCATCTATATGACGACTTACTTGTTGCTGAGAGTTCAGGTGCTAGAGTAGGGTTGCCAATTTATCTTGATATTAAAGGGCTACATAGAATAAGAGAAACTCCGAACAAGGAAGTCATGTTGGTATAGATAATATATTTCCACTTTATTATACCATCATCAGTTAAACATATACGGTGATTTACACTGATGATGGCATAATAACGCAGAAATATATTATCTATACCAAGATGGCTTTCTTGTTTGGAGTTTCTCTTACTCTTGGTTACTCAAAACTGATCTGTGGAACTACTGGTTTCTTACACGACTACAAATGTATCATCTACTTTCCTTGTCCAGCAGATGTGAGAATCAGAAGAGGAAGCAAGGGCTAGGTCTTCCAGTGCACTCATATAGACAATAACATAATATAAATTTTGATGAGGCTCAAAATTAGATTTGTTTGGTGTTTAACGTCGTACTCAAGAGTATTTCACCTACATGTATATGACGACTTTCTAATCTTAATAATTTGCATTGCCTGTGTATGGTGGAAAACCGGGAAGAAATCTTGTATAAACCACCCCGAGAAACTCAAAATTAGAAGGAAAAAAGCCTTCAGCAGAAATTTTTTTTTGTGCAAACATGTGACAAAACTTTTTAAATTTACATTTAAAAACATAATTTTTTTCAGTCTGTATAAAAGACCTTTTAATATATTATACAGGTAATGAAACAGCACAGCCATAATCTCCCTGTCTCAAGACACGGTTTGTTTGTTTGATTAGGGATTTACGCAGCACTCAAGGTTATTTCACTTACTTGACGGCGTGCCAGACCTATCGGTGAAGGAAAGCACTGTAAACTACGCTGGTAACATGCACGACAAGAACAAAACATTTACACATAAGATAAAAAAAACAGGACACCACAACAAATCGGCGCACAGGGGCTCAGGAGGTTCCCACCCAACCAGGATACTGTTACAATGTAGCTTCCTTTAGTAATACTGCAGAATGTCTTCTATTGATTTAATTTGGAACCAAACCTCTATAAAACTTCTCTTATTAAATTACAGCCTGCTTTTTTATCCTAATCAGGTTTACAACTGTACGAAATGATTTTTTGGTTTAACGATTTTTTGGTTTTACCCACTAAATTATTTGATCAAATTATCGTATGTTTTTAGCAGGCTCTCATGTTTGTTACCCGATGATCAAAATATGGTGTATTAGCCTGGATAAACACCAGGCTACTGTCCTTCAGTTAATCTAAACTGTCAGGCTCTATAAATATCAAATTAGAACTGAACTGATACCGCTATAGAAAATACTCAAGAGACGAATAACATCGGACAGAAATTAAATTTTATACACAGACTTTCTTTATTTATTCATGGGCTTGTTTACAGAAAATTTTGAACAAAATGAAATCTCTCCGACTGATGTAAGCACATGACAGGTGTATAATCATAATTTTAGACGGACATGTAGTCATCAAAACCAATTTGTCCTTTGTCCTAAAAATTTATGTTGCTTAATAAGAGATTGTTATTACAATAAACACGTACAAGTAAGTAAGTACGCAATTTATTCTATCATCTTTCCGAGCTGTTACAGGTTTTAATTGAGGGATAGCTGTTTTAAAATTCTTAAAATAATTTTTGGTTTAATGATTAATTGGTTTTACCGGCTAAATGATTTGATCAAATTGTGTATTCATCAAACCAATTTGTCCTTTTGTTTTGGCATTTGTGTCATGTATTTAGGTCCTGTTTTTTATCAAAATTTCAGAAGCTTAATTAGAGACTTATTACAATAAACACGTACAAAGAAGTAATTACGCAATTTATTCTATCATCTTTCTGAACTTTTACAGGTTTTAATTAAGAGATAGCTGTTTTAAAATCCTTAAAATAATGACATTAAAGTTACAATGAAGCTCAAAATAAAATAAAAAAATGGCCTTAAAAAAAACTTTTAATTATTTTTGTGATCAATGTAGAGAAAGAAATTTTTTTTGCAGTCCCCACCAAAGGCTTTATGATATATAGGTTTTAATTCAGCATAGCTGTAATGTCTATCTCAAGAATCTTTTCATTTTCTTTTAGTAATACTGCTGAATGTCTTCTATTGATTTTTGGTATTAAACCTCTAATAAAAATTCTCTAATTAAATTACAGCCTACTTTTTTATCCTAATCATTTTTACAGCTGCAGTAAACGATTTTTTAGTTTTACCCGCTAAATGAATTGATCAAATTATGGTATGTTTTTAGCGGGCTCTCATGTTTGGTACCCGACGATGATCAAAATATGGTGTATTAGCCTGGATAAACACCAGGCTACTGTCCTTCAGTTAATCTAAACTGTCAGGCTCTATAAATATCAAATTAGAACTGAACTGATACCGCCATAGAAAAGCCTTCAGAGACAAATAGCATCGGACAGAAAATCAATTTTATACACAGACTTTCTTTATTTATTCATGGACTTTTTTGCTAAAACTTTTTAACCAAATCAATTGTGCCGGACAAACTCTTAGCACGACATGTGTTGTGTATTTAGGTGTTCTTGGAAGTATAAGAAGGAAATAGACCAAACATGTTTGCATAATGTCAATTGTTCATATTCCCCAATCACTCGACATACTGGCTACGAGCCTGTTTATATTCCCTAAATTCTTGATATAATTGCCACAAACCTGAAGATTATTTAGCCAGCCATTATGATTAATTCCTCTTACGTGTACATAACATAATCCAAGAGATTAAACACACTTTAATGTCAAAGTTTTGTTTTACTAAAAAGATAATAATCTAAACTCTAAATTGAGATTTTCTTGGCAAATTCTTAATTGATGTGTCTTAGTCATATATTATCTAAATAGCAATGTCATACATAAACAACTACATGTAATTAAAATTTAAATTAAAATTGTTTAATGTGCGTTAGTCTACCCTTTCATAAATACAGCAAAATGGAATGAGGGCTAAATTAATATATTTTTTATGAACTATAAATCATTACTGTATAAATTTAGATTAATCATGGGGGTTTTTTTTGTTCAGTTATACAGACTGCCCATTGTCACATCTCAGAGCGCCTGCACCTTGATATTTAAAATTGCTAAATGCAGCTCAAGCAAAATTTGCCTTGCATGAACTCAATCCATATATACTGTCATGCAACTGATAGACACTTTAGATGTGATTAAAGGTGCTGGACAAAACAACATATACTGATTTTAGTATATAAATTTAGATATGCAATTCTATAAATAAAAAAGGAGAATGCCACGAGGTACTGAACTATTTATATATGCGACCTTATTTATATTATCTTTATTTTCTGAGTGAGAGTGTATCAAAGACTTCCAATGTAGTTTTCCTAAGCATTTATATTTTCATTTGATTTGGATTCAATTTTATACTTAGAAAGGATCCGTATCGAAAACAGCAAACACAGAGGCTCAGAGCTTCCAATTAAACATGTAGAAAGCTAGAACAAGGAAATTACACTTGAGAAATATATAACTTAAGCTTAGTTAGTTTAAATAGTTTAAAAAAAACTGCACTAAACAGCAATCTTGTTACTCAGGCAATGTCTGAAGCAATTCTAAAACTTGAGAATATCTACATGTAACTGATAGAGTGAAGTGAAACACCCCATGAAAATAGGTCTTTGAGTGATACTGGGTTTGACACGGTTCTTAAGGTTATTTCACTCATGTGAACCACACTCAACTACACTGGCACCAACACACAACACAACATGATAACAAATCAGCTTCCCGTTACCCTTAAGCCTTAGCTCTGAGAGCACCAAGGCACAGAACGCTCCTTTCTACGACCTGTTTAAAATAAGGAAGTAGTCGCCCATGATGAATGTATTGTTTCCTTTAAATTTTCCCCCTTAATCATAGAAAATGAAAGCATATAAATACACTGATTATAACTATATTAATACTCTGCTTTTGTTCAGTCTAGTATTTACTTCCTGGTAGTCAATATGGACAGCTGGACCTAACTAATAATGTTTATTTATTCCTTGTAATCTACTTCCATCATTATTCTACAAGTACTATCAGTGAGTAGTATTCGTGCAGATAAAATGAATTATCATAGAGAGATGTACCCATTACCTCTTCCCTGTCATTATATGATTGACGTACATTAATATGTATAAAGCAATATATGATAAATTATATATTTGTACATGCTCTTCATGTACCGACTACGTACATAATTTGAGACTATAAAGATCATTATAAAACTAGTGATTTACAAAATACACTTCATTTATTTCTATAGTTACTAAGGTATATCAGGTGTTTTTCTAAACCCTTGGAATTTTTTTTTTTAATTCACAAAATTTTTTAGAAAAACTTTTGTAAATCAAATTAAATTTTAACGAGTTTTATGGGTCTAACTGAGCAATATGGCATGTGGGTAATGTTTGACCACAAGTACTCCAGAACTCTAAGCATCTAGATCGAAACATTGGACGGGAAATAAACCAGAAGTTGCCATGGATCATAAAATATAAAGTTATTCCAAAATATTCCTTGCTTTATACATATAAAGTTCATACAGGTCAATGAGGTCATACATATTCAATAATTCAATTATATAAAGGGCACAAAGTCAAATCGCTTGTTTAACCCCAATATCAGGAATTCATTTACATGAGTAATAATACTGTCATAAAATCAGCTTTCCCAAATTACATTTTGATAAAAGGTTTGTTTTAATTCACTCAGATACTTGTAGTTTGCTGTTGTATAAGCGGCATTTAGAAGCTGGGTACATAACAAAAACATGACTAATATGCATTTTCAACTTCTGGGTATATTGATAAGTGACTTTTCGGAGTAGATACTAAGACCGTTTTTCAAGCAATGATTACAAATCACAACATAATAAACTTAAATTTAATTTCAGGATAGCTTGAGTCAGTAGGCAGGATAGCCTGGGTCGGTAGGCAGGATAGCCTGAGTCAGTAGGCAGGATTGCCCAAGTCAGTAGGCTGGATAGCCTGAGGAAGACGGCTTCTGTCCCCAGAACAAACTCATCCATGCTTAGGACCGTATAGGTTGTACCAACTGCTGTACATATGTTACAACGAGTTTTGTAATAAACCACAGTTTTGAGAAGAAAAAACTATTCTTTTTATTCCTTTATTGTTAGATAGTGCTATTGCCAATGGGTTTAATAATGCAAAGTAAGAACAAAACATTGCCAGATTTCAAATAAGACTACCTTTTAGCCTCAGGGTAGCTTAAGCAAAACAATTCTGTTTCCAATTTCTGAGATTACAATTTGAATTATATATAGCGCTTTTATAGATGTTGCAATGTATACGACAGACATCTGCAAAACAAAGCTGTTATTAAATCTTTAATTTCTATAAAATGTGATATGGTTTTGCCAATTTGTGAAACAATGATGCATTGTCATTTGATTGGAATTGTGTTGAATGGTTTAATACTCAAGATATTATGACATTTTACATAGGCTGCAGCCGCTGCAGGCATCTCTACATACATGTAAGATGTGTCATAAACATGATACCATTGTTATATAGGTAGATAGATCTTATTACCTGTACCTCTACAGAAACAGGTAACTATGGAAAAAAGGTCAAGATCTCCCATTTCCATGTCCATTAGTGTGTTTGTTTGCTTGATTAGGATTTTAAGTCGTACATAAGGTTATTTCACTCATACGCAGCCTGCCTGCTCAGTGGGTGAAGGAAACTCACGTATAACACTGGCAGCACAAAAGAGAGGGCAGGACACCACAAACACATACACTTCCTGACATCGTCTAGCCCAGAGAGCTTGACGGCAAAGTAAGCTTCCACCCAACCAACCGCCCGTGTTTATTTCAGGTCACTCAGTGACATTGCCTTTACCAGTTAATAAAAACCTATTACAAAGGTTGGCAGGGTTTTGAATCTTTGAAATGTTAGAATCGGTTGAAAACAATCCCTCTGACAAAAGTAATGCTTTATTACATAACATTTCCAAAGATACTTAATTTGTGGTTGTATCATACTTACTCGTCTCGTTTCATGTTCCTGGGGCAGTCGTTTGGATCATCTCCTGGGAACTGGTTGGGGTAAGCCTGGACCGAGTGGGGGAAGAAAATCTGTAAGATCTGTGAATTAAAACACTCCGCATCATGAAGGGTTTGTTTGATTGGGCTTAACGCTATACATGTACTTAAAGATTATTTCACTCGATAATGGCGTGCCAGCCAAACGAGTGAAGGAAACTGCCCTTAACGAAGCTGGCAACACAGAAGACATCCCAGTACAATTACAGGATGAAAAATAGGACTCACACCCTTAGTTCAAAGAGCACCAGGGAACAGAAGGCTCTCACTAACCACTAACCACGTCATAAATAGTCAAATACATATTATAGGCCTGTACTCAAGGGAATTTCATTTACATAACAGTGCTGTATTCTAACAGTGGGCAATCTTGCTGAATGAAATGGTCCACAGGGGGGGATCGAACCTATATCGGGTACAGTGAAGGGGCTCCGTAGTCCAACGTTCAACCACGGCGGGGCCCTTCATTTGTTTGATAGTGGTTTAAAAAGACATTCGATGACATTTTATGTACAATGGCATGCCAGCCCAATAGGAGGGAAACGAAAGGAAATCGCCCTTAAAGGAAATCGCCCTTAAAGGACAGGGGGCAAAATACCTCTACAACAAATCAGCTCTCTGATGCCCCCTAGCTCAGAGACAACCATAGTCTTAGTCAGAACAAAGTCTTGGTGACTTTGAGATACCTAAGAAGCAATTTAAGACATCCTGTTTTTACCAAATTTAACATGGGAGAGATGGGGAAAATTTCAAATAGGACACCCCGTTTCTGTGAAAATAGTTATTTGAGATATCTTTTTTTATTTCTAGATTAAACTATGAGGACCACTTGCAGCAGCAGTCATAGGATATACATGTATTTAAGCAGACAGTAGTCCAATCACAATGTAGTTTACTCACTGGACAGAAGTCCACAGTTTGAATGATGTTGTTCAGCGTTTCGGAATACACATCATGACTGACAATGACCAGCGTCCGTTTTATCTCTCGAACACTGCGTAAAGAGTCTATTAAAATCTGCAGATACTCAGCTCTGTCGTGGGCCTGTATAATTATCACCACGCTCTCACTGGTCAATTTTAGGCCAAACTTATTCAAATTATAAATATGTTGTTCAGTATTTATCCTATGAATTGCTTCTCGTATCATGGTGAGATTTTTGGTGTCTATCATTGGATATGTACGATTATCTCTATGGCTTATATTTTTCACAGGTGGAATAAGTATGCTAGGTTCGTCTAATGGTCCGTTTTTAACTAAACCGTTGCCCTGTTCATAACGAAGATCCTCTTGAGGTATACGGAATTGGACATGCCCAGCCTCGCCTGCCACCATGTGGGTATGTTGAAATCCGTTTCTCTTAAAACTGTCCGAAGAGGCGGGTCCTGACTGCATGTTAAGAAGGACGTGCATGTTCAACAAGGCGAACAACACAACAACAAATATGAGTACTGAGCGCAACAGTCTCATAGGGTGGAACCTCATTAGAGCCATGTTACTGTGTTTATCTCTATGAATGTACGTCCTCACGGAGCTATCACTGATCCACGCCTATTGTAATAACACAGCACCTTAAAGGTTAGTGGTAACATTCATACAGCTCAACCTCCAGCAAGGCTCAATAAACAATAACAGCTGTATGTTCATATAGTGCAGCTAATACCTATACTGATCACGGCTGTCACTCGTATGCCATGTGACCAACACAACAGTCAATTACATCACACATGACAAACCAATGGCAAAAAAAAAAAAGAAATCAAAACACTATCACAAAAATTGATTGCCAATCAATTCGGGACTGTATTTCCTGGACATCCATTGTACAATAGAACAATCCTTCCTAATGCTGGGTGTTGTTGGATAACTGGCTTAAAAGGGCAAACCTGCATTATCTGTGGCAGGTTTTGATAATGGCATACATGTACATATATAAACTAGAACACAAAGAACATGTGTATGCCAATATTGTAAGGAACAACTGCTGACAGGAATTCAAAAACAGTTCAATGAGGCGGAAACTGGACACAATATCCTTCACAGCCTGACGGTTTTCCTTGCAATAAAATTAGAGGCATTGACTTAAAATAATTTCCACAGAACCCTTTTCCCTGTTATACAGAACTCAGGAAGCTCTATTTGTAAACTATCTTTATACTAGAAAGGCAGCTGACAGAACCAGCTTGCTTATAGAGATCTTGTCAGCCAGTCTGTCTGTCTACTGTAAACTCCAAAATCCACTGGGAACTTGATATACTTTTGACCAAAACAACAACAGGAACTGTCTATGGTCTAGTGTCTTCTGGCCACAGAGACAGTGATGTCGCTAAGGTCTCAAAGCTGATGGCCCATCATCCAGCACACTCCCCAAAGCCGGATCTGAAAACAAGTCAAAAGAAAGTAATTTAATATGGCAGGTATTTTCACATTATTGTACGCAGACTGTAGGAATATTCAGTGCCTATCTGCTAGTAACAATTGGCGAAAATCAAATTTGTTCTTGCCGCCAAAGAGCTGTAGGAGCCAGAGCGTGCTTGTCAAATGCTATTATTCCTTCAGGAAACGTACCAAGACTGGTGTAAATGTGTGACTTTCAACTGGAGCATGAGAGCACCGGTGGTTTCTCCAGTTATTGATTGTGACGGGAATCAATATGGAGAGGACAGACAGATAGAGCCTCGCCGAAGCCACACTAGCTACTTAACTCCTATACAAGCTCACAACAGCACACTGCCCAGAAACAATAAACCACTAATCGGCCCTTTAATACCAATATACCAGGCATGCCAACATGACCAATTGGAAGATAATCCATTCACTGTCCCTTGTTTACACAGGAAAGACACTTTACCTAGATTCTGTACACAGAAGGCACTTCCATGGACTTTATTTCTATTCCCTTGTATGTTGTTCATACATGTAGTGTCCAGAGTTAGTGTTTATTTCAATGATGACCAATTGGTTATAAACCCATTAACAGACTCAGTACAAACATCACCCCGCTCAAACACATACACTTTAAAAAAAACAGCTTAATAATAACAAATATTAATGAAGAAAAATCAACCATTAGCTTTCAACAATTGGTGAACTTAGCCTTTAAAGTAACAAAAGCACTCAAAATTAGGGTTTTACAACAAATGCTGTTTGCCTTGATTTTAACCAACTTAGAAGTTTGTGCACAAACTAAAACAATTACTTAGAAATGAAAATTATTAAGTTGGTTCAAGGCTAGTAATAGCCAGGAGAAATCATGCAATATATTCAAATTCAGCTTAAGGAAGGCCGGCCTTTTTTCCTCGTATGCCTCAAGTAAAGCCTTTGATCTCGCCAGGTTCATGACCGTATGTATATGGAATGAGTTAAGATTTTGAATAGTGGATGGGGGCGGGGCTAATTAACGTTTGACTTGGTGTAGGCTAAGTTATGACAGCTGATTGACACATCCACATAATAATATTCTGACAGAAAATTCAGTTTTTAGTTTTTTTAGGAATTATTGGAAAGACTCTAACTTGTACTTCTTGAGAAAAATATCAATTTTTCATGAGATTCTGTGACAGTGCAAATTTCAGATATATTGAGTGCGTATGTTACTTTAAATCACAGGTTGTTTTAGTTCAGTTTTAACTAATTCCAGTCATGCAACTTTACAAATTCAGAAGAACTCTTAAATGGTGCTTATGAGACACAATGTGTGATGTCAAGGCAAGCTACACAAATTTCATACAATACACAGTCAGCATAAGACGACTTAAAAATTGAAAGTGAAAGTAAAATATACTCAATCATTTGATTTGTTTATTAATCATTTAGTTTCTTGAAAAATCCTTCAATCTATTTTTTCTTATTTAAAGTGACCTTTTTAATTGGATTAAAATATTGATTAATTAGGTATTTGTTTGATTGGGATTTTACATTGTGCTCATAAATATATGACGCAATGCCAGACCATGGAAAGTAGAAAGTTTCCTCAACCTCACAGATAGCCCACAATGAAGATGCTAGACATTAACAGGAAGGAAAACATGAGGTCACAGAGGTGGCTTTCTGAATGCGTCTTAGCTTGGAAAGCATGATAGCCAAGAAAACATCCAGAAACCTAATTAAGTAACAATATTAAAACGTGACAAACATAATAAAACATAAGTTCTAACTAATAAAGATATTTCATCAAGAATCATTACATGTATGTTCACAAAATAATTCCTTATCTTTTCGTTATTTACTCATTTTCTAGGCTTGAAATGATTTTCTGCAGTATATATGTTTGAATCCCAGAAGAGGCATGCAAAATTTTCTTTTTCTACACTTGTAAATATATATTTACCAGAATCAGATTTTCGGATTTTGTTTCATTGGCGTTTAACATCGTATTTAAGAGAATTTAACCTGGAAGAAACCTTGTAAAAACCACACCGCGAACTCCCCAGCCACCAGAAAACTTCCCTTATATACTTAAGGTCCACAGAGGGGATCCAACCTTTTCCGTTATCCATTAGGATTTTGTGTTATGTCATACATGTACCTAATACGAACATGGCAATCTGCCAATGACGTCACAAAGAATAACGTAAAGAGTATGCACTTTCGAATGGGTGGCTCAACTTATGCAAATGACGTGATGTTGTGCACGCGACAGTACACAGCAAAAGACAATCAGTTAATTTTTCACTAAAAAAAGACAATGTCATTTTTTAATATAATATTGGCAAATGTATTGGCTCTTTGGGGTAATAAAATATCTATGACGTTAAACGGTTTGTTGGAGGGTACATACTAAGTACATGTAGACATGTAGAGAAAGAAAACTTTGCTTGCCTCCATCGGGATTTGAACTCTAGCCTCTGACTAGCAGGGAGGGCCAGAGCATATAAATGACACTTGAAACAGTCATTTTCCTGTGAACATTCCTTGTTGGGAATTGTTTGTGTTCGTTTAATAACACCTTCTGTGTGCAACGACATGTAATTTTGTATCACACAACATTGATCAGAACATTGAGTATCTTTTTAAAAGTAAAGTCTGAAGACAGAATTACCGACAGCCCGACACATTCAACAAATAGGTATCATGATTTTTATTTATTTATTAATTTACTGTTTAACCTCGCACTGGCAGGTATTTCGCTAATCATTTGTAATACAATAATTTTGCTTGATCGGAAAAACAAATTGCCTGTTGTTATTTAAGAGGCACCTTTTGAAAGCCCCTATACTTGCATGTACATACCCATTCTGTGAGCAGAGCTAGACGAATTGTATTCACTTTCACAGTCTACTTGCATTTATTAAGGCTGTATTGGTTGGACAGTACTTTTAGTTTACCAATTCTTGAGAAAAGGCTGTCTCTCCCTCTTCACTCCCCTACATGAATTTGATTGAGGTTTTAAACCGTTTTAGGTCGATTTAACATTATTTCATGCATTCAACTTTGATTAAATGGCTCAGAGGGTGAAGGCATTTCCAACTAACAGTGATGATAGTCACAGGGCTTTTACATGAGTCACATGACCCAAAGAAGTGCAGCTTTTCTGACCTCCCTTTGCACTATAAGCAAACATGCCGAGTCTATCTAGCTCTCTGGAAGTTGAAACGGTAATATGTGTGATTTAGATTGATCTACTTCCTGGCGACACGTTTTCACAGAAGCGCGTGGATATGACAAAAGGAGGATAAGTTAGATAGTACAGATTAATAATGAACTCGCATGAGTCTCTGATATATAAAAGCCAGACCAGGCACAGATGTTCGATATATCCAAATTCAAATGTGTAATTCGAAAAGCTTATCACTATTTCATCATCCACACAGGACAGAAAAGTGCAAAAACTTGTTTTCATGTAGCCAGCTGACACTAACGTGAAAGATAGCTGACCTCAGCTTTATCTGATCCAACTGAAGGATCGAGACAGGCAAACTATAAACTGAAACCACCAAAAAGAAAGATATTGGCCTAGTTCATCAGAGTAAGGTTTCTTGGAAAAGCATCTTACAGAGATAAGAGATAAATAATTCAACTTTTGGAATGCAATGTACATTAAAGTACAAGACCACATATTTGTCGACCTGTATGTCTGTATTCCATTGGCCCCAAAGACAGCAAAACAGCGAAAAAGCTAGTTTGAAAATCGGTTTTGACGTAAATGGTTTAACCACAGGTTTAACATTATAATAAATGGGAGCTGACACACTAATGATTTTTTTAATGCTGATATTTAATGGTTTTAAGACTTTTAGTTTTCAATAAATAAATATAAAGGTTAGCAGTATTAGTTATGAGACCTTTGTTTGTTTGATTGGTGTTTAACATTGTTCTCAACTCTCAAGAGTATTTCACTTATATGACGACGTTCCGTTGCCGTTGTATGGTGGAAAAGCGGGAAGAAAACTCGTAAAAACAACCCGCGAACTACGCAGCCACCAAAAAACTTCCCTTATATACCTAAGGTCCCATGAGACCTTTGCCTACATCTAATAATGGTATACAGTATATATATCATTAATAACTAAATGTAGAAACTAAATTTTCACTTTCATTTTACAGTATATGCAGTGTATAAAATAAACAAAACAATACCGTTTGTCCATTTTTCTTGATTTGGGCATTTTGTCAGAGGTTTTTTTTGCCCTGGTGTCTATTGTCCTACATGTAGGACCTTTGTCCTTTGAGAGTTTTGTCTGGATTCTATACTAATCATGAAGTCCTCTATAAGAACATGCTACTACTTTGAGGGTTTGTATGGTTTGAATTTTGCGCATTCAATAAACCCCCAACCAGATATAAATATCTTGTTTGAGTGGCATTTAAAAAAACAAAGAAAAAACACAAAAAAAAATATATGACTTAATATGAACATGAAGGTATTTTTTCATAATTTCACTCGACAAACTAAATTTTACATTCATATTCCATGATAAAACTTGTAAGTCAGGTGGAATGATTGTTGTCTACTTACATGTACATGTACATTATTCCTTCAGAATCATCTATTGCGAGTCAGACTTGTACAGAACAAGCTGGACTAGACTTCTTCGATCACAATTGGCTGTCCATGTCAATAAGGCTCCATTAGGTTCATACGCTTTGTTTACTTGTTTTCTTGAAAAATCTCAGCTAATTCAGGTTCAATTAACCAATTTAAAGTGTATATTTGGATACAAAGAGCCAAATCTACCTTCGTGGAGTTGACTCGGGTGGTTAGAGTATGGGAGTAAGCACTGACTTCATCCAGGTATTAAACATATCATTGGTTTGACCCCCCCACTCCAGAAGTTGAATGTGTAAATACTGATAAATCTAGAATACCAGGTCTCTCATAAGGCTCTACCCAAAGTCTATATTGTCACTATCTTTATCTAGTTATTAATCATGTGTCAACACTTTTAACATACATACATAAAGACTTTTGTCAACAGAGATAAATGTATGTAGGGCATTTTCTTAAAACAGTATTACTAAACTCAAAATACACTAGGACTTCAGCCTTCATGATTATCTAATAACACCTGATGTTTCGCTATACAAGTATATGATATGATATGATATAATATACGTTGTCTCAAGAGAGGTGGGTTTTTTTTATTTAAGAAATTTCCTAAAGTAATAACTAAGCAATAAGTAAAGTAATCAAGATATGGCTAGGACCAAAATTTTAAAATCTTTCCTAACCCATGGTAGAGGATCCAACATATAGGAGCTTGATAATTTAATAACATGGGATAGTTTAAATTTACTCCATAACCATTGACCGTCCAATAATATCAAAATAAATAATTTACAGTTTATAGATGACATATATATTCATTTGATTGGTGTTCATAATTTCATGCTAGAGGGTAAGAATTACATGAAAATATAACGACTTTGCATTACATGTCTGGTTTCTAAACTGAAAAGAGTGTACTTTTTTTTATTAGGGTTTTAGGCCGTTCTTAAGGCTATTTCACTTGCATACTAACCCAATGAGTGATGGAAACCACCCTCGAAATGATGAAGTAATTTACGATAAAAAGAGTGTTTGTTTCTTTAATTAGGGTATCACAGCGTTCTTAAGGCTATTTCACTCGCATGGCCGCATACCAGCCCAATGAGTGATGGAAACCATCCTCGAAAAGATGACGTCATTTACGATAAAAAGAGGGTTTGTTTCTTTAATTAGGGTATCACAGCGTTCTTAAGGCTATTTCACTCGCATGGCCGCATACCAGCCCAATGAGT
>JAVFBZ010149415.1:10522-41005 GCA_032466195.1 Katharina tunicata
GTTGAATCTTTACGGGTAGTTTCATCTATAATAGGTCAACAAGTTTTATTCAGATTGTCAGATATTTTTTTTTTTTTAACAGCGGATGGTTGGGTGGGAGCCTCCTGTGGCCCGGTACTCTTTAAGCTAAGGGGCATCAGGAAGCTGATTTGTTGCGGCGTCCTGTTTTGATTCCTGTAAATGTATTGTAGTGTTTTCGGTGTTTCAAGCGTGGTTTAGGGTGGTTTCCTTCTCTGAATGGGGTACCGCACCCTCTTGTAAGTGGAATAAGGTTAAGAACAGCATATTGTCTCTTTATACATCCTGGGGCCAGTCTTACGAAGCGAACATATATGTACCTTACGTTAGACTTAATTTTAATGACAACTCGATAACTTCACTGGTGGATGGTATTGTTATTTACGCGCGCTTTGTAAGACATATGCCCCAGTAGAATAACTATGTATTTAACTGATGATGGCATCATAAAGGGAGTGGCTAGAGGGGTATCAAACATCTCTTATTTGTCATCTACACTTATCTTGTTTGTACCACCTCCATTCTGGGTGGTTCAAATTATATGTCAGATGAATTGGACAGGTAATTGATAATTAGTGAAACCAATCAAGTCTGGCAGACAGGCTTACTTGTTTATCACTAGTAGTTTACAACACCATCTGATACAAAATGAGGGCTACCTCAACTGATTTGTGATCTTCAACACAAGCTTCATGTTTATCACATATCATTTACAACTGCCACCATACAGCAGCAACAAGTTGTCATACAGGTGAAATACTATACAATGCAGTGAGTTCAATGTTAAGCACCAATCAAGTAAATAGAAATCATTTACCACTGATAATTCTGCAAACTGTTAGTCCAACAATTGAACTGATACACATAACTTATCCCTATTGTTGTATTTTACTGGGCTTAACAAAACTGGACTGTTTTCTGATAAACTGTGCATGGAGTGAATAAAATAAATCATAAAATAAATATTTATATTTAATTAAATGTTCAAAAAGATGTTGAGCTTGCCATTAATTAAGTTAACTGAATAATGAATTACATAAAACTAAGCGTTATAATGTGAAAATATTCCACTTAAAACAAAAACAAAAATGTCCTACATTAAGGCTTGGATGTGTGAGATAGGTTACCGGAACTAGACAGAATGCCAGGTGGGTGGGTGGGTGGGTGGGTGGTTGGGAGCCTCCTGTGCCCTGTTGATCTGTGAGCTAAGGGATTTTATCTAGGATTTATGTGTCCTGTCCTTGATCTGTTTGTTGCTTGCGTAGATGAGAGTGGTTTTCATTACATATTGGGGCCCGCGCCGTGGCTCAGTGGTTAGCGCGTCTGACTGCAGATCCTCCTTCGATGTACCGCGTGGGTTCAAGCCTCCCAGTGGACCTGAGGTATATGAGGGAGTCACACGAGGCGACTTCGGCAATCGCGGGGGCGTTTTTTTACGAGGTTTTCTCCCGGTTTTCCTCCGTATTGAGTAGAGCAGATTAAGAAGTGGAGAATCCGTCGTCATATAAATTAAATAGCTTTGAGTACGACGTTAAACACCAATCAAACAAACAAACATTACATATTGGGCTGGAATGCAGTCGTAAGATACAAGTGAGATAACATAAAGCATGACGTAAAACTCCAAGCAAATACTTCACAGAACTCTTCACTTGACAAGATTTGTTTACTGGCTCTCAATACTAATTGGAATTTGACTTTCTTTTTATAATTTGCAACTGTCTTAAAAATTTCATTATCCAGACCAGCGGAAATATATATATTTTTATCAAGAGTAACAACACTGGCACAGGGATATAGACTAATTAAAGCCGATACATCATCTCATGTAATGTTACAATGAATCCAGAAAATAATGTTACAGAACAGGAAAATAAACCTAATTACCCTAATCACCCTAGCCTTAACCCTATCTCTGATCTAACGTTTTTTTACTCCATATTGGTCCTGTTATTAAATCCTAGATTATGTTTATTTCAAATACCATTGGAGTGATGCACCTTGTTCACTTTCTGAAATGGATCACATCATAAATATGCAAAAATCAATTTCTTTAATTTTAATATTTTTAAATCACCTTATATTTCAAGGATAAGCTTTTTACCTGTGACTTTTTACCATTCCAGGTAAATCAAGGTATAATCAGTATCAAAGACTATTTTTGTAAACGTATAAAGCCAAAGACCCGAGTTCGAATCCCTGTGGAGGCAGGCAAAATTTTCTTTCTCTACATTTATACAAAAATATATCATGTATATATTTTACTGGTTGGAGTTCTCGTTATCCCAAATAACCAAATCATCAATTACACATTGATCCATATTTTATGATAAACATGTTGTGCAGCAGTTATCAATGCAGACACATAGCTATGCACATGTTTATCAACGCTCCAAACCGTAGCTGTCACTGGGAAAGGCTCTGACACTAATTGCTGCTATTGGGCATATGTATGCAGTTGTACTGGCTTAACTGCTCATTTATCCATAGCTGGTCGGTCATAATAAGTGTATATAGCCCATCAGACTGA
Source organism: Katharina tunicata (assembly GCA_032466195.1). Lineage (NCBI taxonomy): Eukaryota > Metazoa > Mollusca > Polyplacophora > Chitonida > Mopaliidae > Katharina > Katharina tunicata. The sequence goes on from JAVFBZ010149415.1 coordinate 13,071, forward strand.
CCAGCCAGTCCACCAGTCAGTACCTGTTAGTTCTCCAGCCAGTCAGTACATGCTGTGATTCTGCAGCCATAGTGTTGGTCTTTTATGTAACATCTGTGGATGTATTAACAGAATCAATACCTGTTTCAGGATGGATATCATTGACTTACTATTTAGGTAAGATACACACTTATGTATTATCAATACTTGGCTAAAGATACCATTATTCATTTACTCAATATTTAGACAAAACCCTCATGCATGATTACTTGCAGTGTTATATACCACGGTATGGCAATGATTACCTGTAATCTTATATAGGCTACATATCACAATGATTACCTGCAAGTGAAATAACCTTGAATACGTTTAAACCCCAAACAAACAATGATTACCGGCAGTCTTATATACATATCACAATGATGGCTGTGGAGTTTGTGGGGTGGTTTTTACAAGGTTTCTTCTCAGTTTTCCACCATACACCGGCAACGCAAAGTCATCACACACCTGTAAAAGTGATACTCTTGAGTACGACGTTAAACACCAATCAAACAAACAAGCATTTCATAATGATTACCTGCAGTCTTATACGTATCACAATGATTACTGGCACTAGGCTTATTAATACTCACAAGGCAGGTATAATTTTTTAAATATTAAGGTAAGCCCTTCATGACTAGGCCACGAGCTCTGTGCACTTGTAATACTCTGAGGACAGTATTGTATTCTATATAATTACGCAAGACCAATGATTTTCTGGAGTAGGCGTACCGCTATCAGTTACTTATATTAACATAAGATATTACTGATTATCTACATCACCATGTACATCAGGGTTCATTTGAGCAAAGTATTAGTTGCCAGTCCTGAGTTAAGGGAAGTTTTCTGGTGGCTGCTGAGATCGCAGGGTTGTTTTTTATTTTACAAGGCTTCTTTGCGGCTTTTCAGCATACACCGGCAATGCAAAGTTGTCATATAAGTGACAAATAAATCATCTAAATAAAATAGTATTGGCCCTCTGGCCACCTTTGCAATCAGACAAACGAATCGAATGTCTAAATACATGTAGTAGGCTCTTACAAGCTAAGGTAGCTTTGTATAGATCTTTGAGGATGCTTGCAGATTTTGCTTTTGTACCTTTATTAAATATGCATAAACGTGGCTGTCAATAATCGACTCTGTGTGATGTGAACTGGTTTAGGCCTGTCTGATACTATACCTGATCATCAAGAAACTCAATCAATGAATCAATGAATCAATCGATAAATAAAGAAAATTGTCACCATCATTTCAGTTGAAATGATGTAACTGATGTATTTAACTGATGGTTGCGTAACCTTGACGACCAAATACATTAGCTGTTCAAGCTTGAATTGTTGTAGACTTTTTGTGTTTATCTTACCCCATATTAGTCATGGAAAGTGGAGGTATTTCCAGTTATGCATAAAATATGAAAGTCTGGTTTTGCCTATATTATGGTCATGTTGATGATGACACTGTCATGACCATAATGACACACTAGTGTCATCCTGTTGAGGCCGTCATTATCAGGTGGTAATTTTATAAAGCCGTCTATATCAATAAACTATTTGTTTATACTAAATTGAACTTTGTCATCTTGGAAATATGTACTGAAAAATGTAACTGTTATCTCAGGCTATTTTTTTACATATCCTGTTGTTAAAATAGAAAATCCTGTAATTTAATACTTGTAAATATATAACAGATTCTAGTCATAACTGAAGGGGTCCTATCTTAATATATTTACACCAGAATCAGAATTCTGTAAATATAAATCCTGTTTAGTGTGTCGAAACTTTAGTAATTTCAAGTAATTTGACTCTTGAAGGTGGGTTAAACAGGAGGTGAGTGTACACCATTATTGCAGAACCTCTTTAGACTCGTACACAAGGGGAGTATCATTTAAAGTTTGGCTCTAAATATGTATCTTCAGTCCCATGGCTTCCTTGAATTCCAAGCAGTCGCATCATGATTTATGTAGTTTGTGAAAATTGAAAAATATTACTGGTGTCTAAATTACATAGATCTTCTTTGAAAACTTAAATTTTGTTTATATTTAAATTTTCTTGGAATTTTACTTCTCTAGAGGGCAAAGGTCAGCTGCTTAATACATTCAGTCGCATACCAGGTGTTCCTCCTCTATCACAATTAAAAAATTATTTTGATATTTATAAAATTTGCATCTATCTTCAAGTTGACATTTTTTCCTTTCATTATTTTTTAAGAATATCCTGACAATTTCTGCTTAATTAGAGCAGCTTGATTTATTAATTATTTAGGTCTTGAAAGAACTATTAACTCTAAATCCTTCCCCTCCCCTTAAGTAGGATTAGCCTTTTAATTAATGTAGCAGAATTTTCATCCCAGACATCGAAACTATAAGCATCCTAATATTAAAATGACACGTTCAGAGGTCAAAGGTTGATTGCTGCATATGTGGCAGATTTTTTTTTTAACAATGAGTAGCCCTCCCTCTCAAGCTTTAGGCCTACATGTATCAGAAGCTTGGTTACAATGCCCCTGGGCGACACTGTATTTCCTTGCTTGGGCTTGATGGCTGTGGCAGTAGCAGTCCCTCCCTCTGTGCTCCCACTCTCACCAGCTTGTCCTCCTTCCTCCATATGAATTGCTAATCCATCATATGGTACATGTTCTACTACAGAGCCATCTTTGAATCTTTTTTTCAGAACTTTTTTTGCTTTAATTATGAATCCATCACCTGCTACATGTATTACTACAGTGTCAACTTTTTTTTCTTCAGAACGATCGCGATATTTTTGTTTAAATTGTGAATCCGTCATCTGGTACTACTACAACAGCATCATCTTTTTTCAGAACTTTATAAACGATTGGGATATTATTTTTCTTTAAATTATGAATCCATCACCTGGTACTACGACATCGTCATCTTTAAATTTGTTCAGAACTTGTTAAACGATCTTTATACTTTAGCTTACTGTAGATTATGAATTTTTCTTGGACATGGTAAAAATGATATTTTTTTAATAAAACACATATATAGCAATAGTTGATAATAGATTGTAGAATTTGTATAAGAAATATAAAAAAAAAACTTGGTGTACCACAAATGAAAATACTTATATGACCTGATTATAATAATGCAGCTGGGTTAGATAGAGTATTATATTATAGAAACTGTGGATTATATATAGTGTTGTGTTTGCATGTGGATAAAATTAACAGCTCTGTATTGTGGTGACTGTTGCTCCCTTCATTACACAAGAACTACCTATCTTCAATCCCACCCCCTTCAGTTTGTCCCTCTATCTACCTGGAGGATAGACTGGACCTGTTGAAGGCTCCAGTGACAAAAACCTAGCTGTCTGGACCAGCAACAAAAGCTACTCACTGTTGGTATGCAAGCTGAGAAGGACAGGTTTAAATGGTCTATAGAAGGCCACCTACTTGTGACATGTTTGCTTTGGGCATTGTCTAGCTGAAGTGCTGTGCCTTTGAAGGCAGGGGGCTAAGGGGATATTAAAAACAGGGAGGGAGGGAGAGTTGCCCTGGAAGGGGAGGGGAGCCAAGCCAAGAGAGGGCAGGAGGCAGGGCATGTCCATGCAGGCATAACAAGCATTGTTCACTGATGCTGATCAACAGGTTGCAAATGTCCCACTTCATTCACCCATTGATGGGCATACCTTTAGAAAGCTAGGTGAGAGGGGTTTGGGGATTCAGTCTGCCTCAGGGTTTCAGTTAGCAAAGGACTAGCCTCACCTGTGTGTTGGTAGCCTGACAGTATCCTACCAGTGTCATCCCTAGCCACTTGTTGATGGACATACTGTTAGAAAGCTGAGTGAGTGGGGTTTGGGACTCAGTCTACTTTGGCTTCAGTTTGGACAACTCTCGAGGTAAATGTGCCTGGAGGTACAGACCTACCAGTGTCATCCCCAGTCATTTGTTGATGAGCATTTCCTTGAAAGGTACATGCAGATGAAGGTTGTAAAGATTCAGTCTACCCCAGGGCTTCAGCTTGGACAGAACTAGACTGGGTGTGTTTGTGCATTGATACATACCAGTTTTATCTCTAGTCACCTGTGGATGCCTTGACTGTCATCCCTTTAGAAAGCTAGGTAAGAGGGATTTTTAACCCAATTTGTCTCATGCTTCATCTTGAACCTAGAGCATCATTGTAGGTATACTTACCTGGTAAGATACCTGTCATTAGCATGTTTAGCCTTTTTTGAAGCACATTCATTTAGAAGACTTGTCAGAGAAGTCTGACTTTGATCTTCAAACAGTACAGAAACTGTACTTTCCATGACAAGTAGGATTTAAGGCTTATCTATTTCGTAACAGCTAAAGATTTTATTTACCCTAAATGCTCAACAAATTCGACCCCCTTTACAACTTATAAAACTACATTTTATGCAAAGGATAAGAAGTGTAGACATGTAATTTTTAATTTTTTATGAAGTTCAGACTTTAAATTACCAGAAAATGTAAGTTTTAGTTTCAAATTCACACTTAAACATTCATTAAATTATTAAAGTTTGTGCCCTTAGAAGTCGAATTTGTTGAGGATTTAGGGTACCTTTGGGCTTCAGGTAGGACAAAATATTACATGTATAGAAAGAAGTGGTGTATATTTTTATAGGTGTCATTAGTTGCCTGTGGTACATATAGGTATAGTTAAGCCGGAATAGTTCCACAGATCTGTTTCAAGTACTATTGAATAAGACAATCTCTGAGCAAGGAAGTCATGTTGGTATATATAATAATTTTTTTCTCAGCTTTATCATGCTACCATGAGTTTAAAACAGTCAGTTTTAAGTAATATATAATAAGAGTAACTCTGAACAAGGAAGTCCTAATGGCATAGATAGTATATTTTGGCGGTATTATGTCATCATCAAATATGAAGTTTAAAGTTAAGTTTACCATTTAGATGCTGTTACAGTTTTCTTAAGTTTACATATATATATATCTTCAATGTTATTAAGCGACGGCCGTTTTACCAAGCCATTGCTTAAAATCACAGGTTAAGTTAATTTTTTCACTTTCTCTGAAAACAATAGCACATAGCCAATATAATATTATGATGTACTAGTTTTCCTTCATGAACAGAAGTCAGTCTTCAGTTGTCAGTTAATTTGTTGCTCTGAATCTTCCTTTTCTATGCCTAACTTTATTTCCTTTTTGCACTATAACTTATATATTATGAAAGCAATTATTTAAGCCACCAGATATAAGCCATGAATTTACAGGTATTCACAACTTTAATATCAGGTGATGTTTGATATTGTTATGACAACATGATTTTGTCATGCTGTGATGTTTAAAGTATTCATGGATCATCAAGTAATAAAAACATGTCTGCCAGTTATTAGCACTGGCATTGTTTTGGCTCACCTGGGTTCCTGGTAGATGATAGCAGTTTGTAAAAAGCCTATTGTTTCGCTTTCTTTTCACTTAAGTTGACAGAAGAACAGCTGTCAGCTTTACTAACAGTCTCCAAAAACAGTAGCAAGTTTTACTACAATTGAAGTCTGTGTATTGCCATGACATAACTGTGGGTGGTATAACCTCATTGCCCCTATCACTTTACCATTTGTTGAAAAATTGCTTTAATGAGTATTTCAGCAGTTGTGGGATAGCACGCTATCTCCAACAGTTTTTTGTTAAAATCCAAAGATCACCCCTGGAAAATCATGCAACCATAGTTCTAGTGAAATCATATTTTGCAAATAATGTATGTACCTGATGTAGGATTTGGAGAGAAATCTGTGACTTATTATTTTGTGTTCTTGAGAAATTTTACAATTCATCCGAGGGTACCAGAAAGATTAATTTGTCTGGTGTAAAGTCATTACATAGAATGTTGCTTAAAACGCAAGATCACTTTGTTTACGTTGCCTTAGTACAGCAGTTTCTTGAAGTTTTGCAGACTAAAACTGGCTCAGACATTAATCCCACAACCTGTAGACTCAGTTACAAAATTGGCCTGACTTCTGTTGTCACTAAGAAAGTGTTATTGCAAAATAATTTATATACATGTAAATAGTGTTCTATGCAGTTATGATAGAGGTACAAATATCATATAGAGACTGCTGATAGCTGTTCATTTTCAGTTAACAAGACGAATCATCTTAATTCAAACTGAATTATACTTGTGCCCACAGGGATGACTCAACTTTAAAATTACTCAAGCCGAACTTTTTGGATAATGATGAAGTTGGTCAACTGGTTATCAGAGGGTCATCTTAATGCATTTTAAACTGTATTTACACTGTCATTGTCTGTCAGTGTGTGGGGAGAGCTGTCAGTGTGTGGGGAGAGCGTATATACTTGTAGGAGAATTATCTTACCTGGCTTTGACTACTGAGTCCCATTCAAGGTTGTACCCAAATCTCCATGTATAGGTATATAAGGGAAGTTTTCCAGTGGCTGCAGAGATCGCGGGGTGGTTTTGTACGAGGTCTCTTCTCGGTTTTCCACCATACACCGGCAACGCAAAGTCATGATATCAGTGAAATAGCCTTTACGTCAAAGTATGACATACGTCAAATAATGAAAACTTATCTGGGTGTCATTAATCATTGCACTTAAGATCAGTTTGCTTTCTATTAAGTGAAGAATTATAGAAAATCTTTTTTACTGACTTAATCCGACATAAAGGTTTTTTGTTAATGTGAATTTCTTATGTTTATCATGATAAACAATGTTTGTGATTTTCCAACTGATTGCGTAATTTACCCTCTATATAATATACTTATAGTGTAGAAACGTGGCCTATCTATTATAGAGACCAAAACGTATTCTCTTTTAATAATCTTTTCTCTATATATTGGAGATTTACAGTGTAAAACATTATCTATAGTGTAAACACCTAAACATTTAATTTTTTAGCCCAGACAATGCAACAGATCGTTAAATGTTGAATATTCATAACTTGACAGGTTTAAGACTGTCTAATCTCTAACTTGGACATGACTTTAACCGGATATAAATGACTACCAGGTACAGGTAAGACACTTCAGGAGAGACAAAGTACAGGTGTATCTTGTAGTCCATGATTGGCTGCTATAATAGGGTACATCATGAAGATAATATCCCAAGCCAAGCCATACCCCCTCCATCTGGTTGAAGAAGGATGATGAATATTCATTACTTGACAGGTTTTAGAGAAGGGATCACGGAGTGGTCATTAGGCCCTATTGCTGGACATATGAAGCAATTATTCATACCTGAGGGCCTGTGGTTTTATCTGAACATTTACCTGTACCTTAAAGTTTAGCTATTGACTGTGGCTTCACTTGATTATGTTTCTCACCTGGCCAGCTCCTTTAATCACAGGCCAGTCCCTAGAGAGACGACCATCCTAGTTATGGGTAATGTTTACTCGACTAGAAAGTCGATAACCTTCGGATGGTTAACTGCATCGCGACTGAGCTCTAACAGGCCTAGCCAACAAGCTTTTCTGATGGCCTGGATGGATGGTATATATGCATGTAGGGTGCTGAAATAACATATTTTCGGTTTCGGTGGGAGGAAATTGCTTAGCACTTAACTAAGGACAATATTGCAGGCAGACTGAGCTTTTAGTAACAGAAGTGTTTTCCTTATGAGATACATTTAAACCTTGAAAATGCAATTGTTATCTTACAAGAAAGGATTAAACCTATGAAGTGTCTCATAAGTGTAGTCTTGTTGATGTCATTAGACCATATCTTTTATTCTGCAGTAAAACTAAAGAGATTTTGGTAGTTTACATGGTAACTTTGTGGCCTCTCATCTTTGAGCGGATTTCCGCAACTATAGTTTTTGTTCAACTTTGTTGTCGTTTAACTTAACCTCAATCAGTGTGGAGTTATTGTCCCCATGCATTCTATAATTCAAAAGGGGATATTGGATGTCATACACAACATTATTATGCATTTGTAAATAGGCATCAAATTTAGATGTTGTTATATATGCAAGGAACTCCCTATATCCATATCGTTGAAATGTCATGATTGCTTTAGAATTGCCAGATTCGTAAAAGTGTGGACCGCTTTTCACTATTTTTCTACTTCAGCTTGTAGGTCCTATTACAGGTAGAAAATAAGAGATCGTCTTTTTGAAAAAAAAATATTTAATAATTTTTTTCTCTTTATTTTCAGTTGATGAAGAAGGGGTTGGCCAGCCTACAGGGAAAAAGGGAAACAACTCTGACAATATATCAATGAAGGCTGAAACACTTTCACAAGCTGATGAGGTACTATATATAAGCTCAAATTGAGAATGTTTTTATTGAGAAACAATAATCAACAAAACAATTATTTTTCAAGTTATTTTATTTTTTTTATTTGTAATGCTTGGCTGATAGCTTAACTGTCCATTGATCGATTATGTTCTGATAAAGGTTTTAAAGCATAAAGTCCGTATAAAATAGTGAATATTAAAAACCTCAATCAATGAACAGAACCAGTTGATGAAGTATGTTTTTCATAATTATTGCACGACAATTATTAGGCTAACAATTATGTAAAAATCTTTATTTTTGCCATTTTTTCTTCCAGTCTTTTTCTGCTGATTTTGACGACGAAGAACGACCATTGGTAATTGATACATCATGTGACCTTGGCAGAGATCACGATCAAGGTCAAAAGTCCAGTATTGATGATAACGACAACACCATAGAACCCAAAGACAGTATTAAAAAACCTGCTCCAACAAACAGTGATACAAATGGTGACGAAGCTTTAAGTGACATTGAAGCAAACAGTGCTTCACTTTTAAACAGTATTACATCTGATGACAAAGAACCTGAAGATATGGAAGTATTATTGAGGAATTATAAAGCGACAAGTATTTCTTCAAAATTCAACGAATCCTTGAAGAAGGATGATCCGTACAGTATTGGGACTGAGGCTGAAAGCAGTGGTCAATCAACTCCTGTAACATATCAGGCTAATGGGATGTCAGTGTCGCTCAGAGCGTCCCCAGAGAGCCCCCACGGCTCAGTGGGATCAGGCCCCCCCTCTCCCCAAAGACCAATCCCGGGAAGACGCTCTAAAAAGCAGCCAGTAAGTCATGTGTTGATATTACTGCTGCTTTTATGAAATCCACAGTTTTCAATTGCAAAAAGAAAAACCATGTAGTTTTAAATTTAATTAATTAAGTTTTGTTCTGAAGCAAAGTATTATTTAAAGCCTTAATTTTTTTAACCATCCTAATTATATTCAAAATGTTTCTGGAATACAACAAATTTTAAAAAATTTAAACATCTCTTGATTTTCTTAACAAGCTTGGCCCCATTAGGGCTATAATGTAATTGAAATACCAAGTGGATAAATTAATAAAAACATTTACTTTTTAGATGCAAAATACCATTCCAGTCTCCATGAGTAATCCGGACAAGAAGTTTCCTTGCCCCATTTGCCCAGATGTCTTGACCAACTCTCATGATCTCACTAAGCATATTCGCTCACATAACACCATCATCACTGGCTCAACCAGTAGCAACATGTGTACTATTTGTGGCAAAGTTCTCAGCTCCCAAAGCTCCTTGGATCGTCACATGCTGGTTCATTCTGGTGAGTTTGTGCTTTACTACCCTTCCCATCTAATAATGTGAGGAGATTATTGTGAATAAAGCGAGTGGTTGGCGGAAGTATCTTGTGATCTGGCCCTCGAGATTTGGTGCTCTGTGAGCTTAGAAGCATCAGGAAGTCCGTTTCTTTTGCTGTCTTTCTGTTACTGTTCTGTGATGTATTGCGACTGTCGCCAGTGTCGCTAAGGGCGGTATCCTTCGCCTTGGCCTGGCACGCCAATATAAGAATGAAATAATCTTATATTAAAACTCAATTAAAGAAACAAAATACAGGAATTAGGAAACTTATAGTTTAAATTATTTTTTGAAATAACTGTCTCATTTGTGGGTTGATCTTTACATGTGTTTTATTTAATGTGATTGTTAGTTAAAGTGATCATTGTTTAGCACTGTTCTCTCAACTGTCCAATGAACTAAGGCATTCTCAACTAGAGAATTGCACGGACATTGTATTGTGCTTAGCTTTTAAGAAATTATTGAAGATCTAACATATTTGCTAATCAAGTGTAGAAAATGTATGCAGGAGTAGCCACACTGGTTTTAAAAAACAATTTAATAAATTTCCGAATTTGATTGAAGTTTTTTATCAGTTGAATAAGGCTATATGATTGAAAAGTAATTTTTTTATTACATTGTTGAATTTCAGGTGAAAGGCCTTTCAAATGTAAGGTATGCAAGATGGCGTTTACCACAAACGGCAACATGCATCGACATATGCGTATCCATGGTAAGGATGGGGAGGGCTCCGTTGATGAAGTACGACCTGGTCCAGGACGTAAATCTCGACTGAACAAGACACTTTCATCACAACGTGATCTGTCGGTTCCGAGTATGGTTGGGTTTCAGCCCATTCATGTGCCGTCAATGAATAACTCATTCCATGATTTTTCTTTCGCGGACAGAAAGTTACTCCCATTACCCATTCATGGTGAAAAACGTTTACTTGAAGACGACGTGGATGAGGAATTGCGTGCTTCTAAAAGACACATGCCATACTCTCTGAAAAATGAAACAAACTCGGCAACATCAAGAGACTCGATGGATGATCCCATGTGTGAAGAGGACTCTGTGGGATTTCATATAGATAATCAGGTAAATAGCAGCCTCAACTCATTTAAACTGTTTCTTTACTGTTTTAAATCTTGTTGTTGCATTTAGTTTGTATTCTTTCTTGAATGAAGTTTTCTTTGTAAGCGTGGTCTCTGAGCTGTAGGACATCATTAGGTCGCTTTGTAGTGTTTGAAGTCTGTTATTGTCTTGTGTGTTGTCTTTGGATAGTGCTACATGTGGTGCAAAACACTAATTAATCTACCCATTTAGCTGACATTCAGGCATAAGTCTCTAGTACTTAGTTAAGCCCTTGCTAACATTTATCTGCCTTCAGTATCTTTCTATTCTTAAAACAGCTGTTCAAGGCTTTCTTCGCCATGCCCTCTCTGAGCTAAAGGGGTTCAAAAGCTGTTTTGCTGTTGCATCCTGTTTTGCATCCTATTAAATGTCCTGTGTATTCCTGTTTGTTGACAATGATATTCTTCAGTCATTGGTGGCACACAACCATTAGTAGAGTGTAAAACGTACCTCAATTAAACAAACAAACCAAATCTTTCCACCAAGTACATCAATGAAAACACTACTTTAATTAAATATGATTTAAGAACCAGGCAAGCAGTTAGATGATATTCATGTATGTAACTTTTTAAATAATTTATTTTCATTTATTTCAGATTGATGGAAATCAAGATTCAGACACACTCCAATGTCCTATCTGCAATAAAACATTCCTATGTAAGAAAGGTTTTGCGACACATTTAGAAGCCCATGCTGGCTCTGCATTGAAATGTATGGAGTGTAGTTTGTTGTTCAGGACTCAAAGAGGTCTTCAAATGCACAAACTTATCGTCCATTCTGAGAAGGAGGATGACAACCCAGACATGCCGGAAGTCAATGGTTCAGATGACAAAGAAGATGACGCTGATACCGATCTGGAAGCAAATGATGATGAAGACAAAGATGAAACTCCCACTGGCTTTCAAGATCTAGCCTTCATGGAGTTTTCCAATAATAAATTTATCCTGGCCGCTAAAGCTTTCTGTGAAAAGAACCCTAGAACTGCCAGTAGTTCTTACCATGAGTTTTCCTGCAAGATTTGCGGAAAGAGTTTCCCATGCAAAAGTGCTTTGAAGTTGCATGAATGTGGACATATTCCCGAAAAGCTATCATCGTGTCCCCTGTGTAAATGTCACTTTGATGATGCACAAAAGTTTCAAATCCATATGATTAAGCATCTCTCTGACAAAGCACTTGAAAATTGTCAAGACAAATTTGACCTAACCAATTGCAAAGGTCAGGATGGTTTTATGAAGAATGATTTCCTGGCCTATTTTGACCTCAAGTCCACTGATGATTTAGCAGACCATGGGGAATCTCTCTCTACGTTGACAGATGTAGAAAAACGACAAAATAACGACTACTTTGCTAAACTGGGACAAGCTTATTCAGAGAAGTTAGCTCTTCAAAAATCCGCTTCTCGAGCTATCAAAACTGAATTAGAAAGCCGTAAAGAAAACCAAATACCATCTGAAAAGTCGAGTGGTCTTAGCTCTCTACAAAGTGCTTCTGAACTAGCCAATATGGCAGAGATTATCAAAGCTACGACCCCAGGAAATGGAATCAACAAAAATGGCTTCAGTCTCACTGGAAATTCAATGAAAATGCTTGAGAACTTTGATATGGCTGGTCCAATATCGACGAGTAGCCCAAACGCTGGATCTTCTGTAAGTACAAATGCTGCTCTGAGCAGAATGTTGCCTGCCAGTATTCAGAGCGCGATGCATGCTGCCTCGCTTGGTTCTCAGCAATTTTCTCCGTCCTTAACCTCTAGGTCACCCCTCACTGATGAAGATAGTGGAAGCGGCATGGGGGACTTGCACGAAAGATCTGCTAAAGGCATGTTTACCTGCAAATACTGTGATAAAACCTTTACCAATTCAAGGACTTTAAAAGGTAACTTTTTATTGATTTTTCATAGAATTTTGAAAAAAGCAAAGTTAAGTCCAAAAAAAGAAAAAAGATAATGCCTAACTTCAGCGAATTTAACTGTGATATTAAAGCCTGTACCAAAAAAAAACAAAAAAAACCCTTCAAATAGCAAAAATAGGTTGGCTGGTCATCCACTACTGTTGGTCCTGAGCGCTGTCTGCGAGTCCCAGTAGTGTTTGTTGTTTGGGTCGGATGCTCCTTCCATCATGCCTACAGACTGGCACACATCATATCAGAAAAACAACAAATTTACATAATTTAATAGCAAACAACACTTTAGAATCAACAAAATCTTCGTACCTTTTTCCCATACAATGAGACTGAGTTTACTGTTGTAGTTCTCTAACTTTGGTGAAGGTAAGGTGACAATGACGTTTAAATGCATCTTGGATTATACATTGCGCATGTCAAATTATATTATCAAATTTTGTTATAACTTGAATCATTCAATGGCACGATGGAGGCATGCTAGTTAAAAAGCATTTGCATGATGTTGAATATTGAATGAGCAAAAAATTTAATAGAGCTATGTAAATAAATAAGTACATTGGAATTGTGCATCCCGTAACATATACATGTATATAAAAATATATATATATTCCTATTTATTTTACAAGCTGTTTTCTAAATATTTAGAATGTTGTGTGGAATAGTAGATTGAAGCCAGCATGTGAGAAAAAGTAGTGTGTCTATGATTGTTGAATCTTAGTTTGAAATCAGTTTTATTTTTGTGAAAAGTTGCAATTTATTTTGGATTGGTCCGGTGTCAATTTTAGGAGAAGACTTCTGATTTATTATGCAGATCTAGTTCAACTAACGACATGTATATGAAACTTGACTAGAGTCTATGTCCTTAATGTACGTTTTACTATGACAGTCAGGTTTTCATAGAATAGAAAATGTGGCAAGATCGTTATTTTAAATTAATTTGTCCTGAAAAGACATTTACAAACTTTCTTACTTTTATTACAATCAGTATGTAAAAACTTATTTCATAATAAAAAATAAGTCTAATTTTCTCTCAAATCAGGGTGATGCTAGATTTACTTCCCTTTGTTGCAGGTCACACTCGAACCCACCTAGGACTATCACCGTATAAATGTAACCTCTGTCCTTACTCAAGCGCTGACAAAAGCACATTGATTCGTCACTTGAGGACACACAATGGAGAACGACCATTCCAATGCCTCATCTGTGAATTTGCTTTTACAACAAAAGCAAACTGTGAAAGACACGTCCGGTAGGTTTTGAAATTATTGGAAAATAAACAAAGACTTGGTTTACAGTACATAATTGACCAATTTATCAAGTATTCTTTGCCGTATAATAAGTTAATATTTTATCAATGCTTCACAAAGGTATCAAAAATAGAGTTTAACTGGTTCTTTAAAATTGAAACCGTGTTGTAGTGTCGAGAAATCTCTTCTTATAAAAGTCATTTATATAACTCACCCTATGCAGTAAAATTTTCTAAATGCTCAAGAAAAATGCATTTTTATAGGCCTTTACATGTTTGACTTTGTCTTTGGTTACATTGACATGATTGATACATGGACAAAATTGTGAGCGACTTATTGCTGAAAGATATGCCTGTACAAATAATGAAAGTCTTTCGTTCAGTCGAAAACTTAAAAAAAATAATTGGAAAGCAAGCAAAGGATTGTGTTGTAAACTTGGCTAATCTTCATTTTATTTTCATTTTCCAGGAAGAAACATGACAAATTCAGTAAGGAGGAAATTGAGAAATCTATTGGATACAACAAATTTGTTTCGGCTGATTCCACCAAAAAGTTTGATGCCACCAATTCCCATTCTCCTGATACTGTTTGCAAGTATTGCGGAGTTGATTTCAAGTTTTTCCGAGCCTTGAAACACCACCTACGATCTCACAGCAGTTGCCGTCAGAAACCTTTCCGGTGTCAGAAGTGTAACATTGGCTTCTCTACAAGAGCAAACTGTGTCCGACATATACAGAAGCAGCACATAGACATTCCACAGAATTTGATTGAGCGTTTTATTGAAGTAAATGAACCAGCGATGTATGCAATGTCTATGTACAAGGACACAGATCTATCCGATGCCTCTGTCGAAATGTCATTTAACAGCGCTTGTTCTAGCCCAAGTCTGAGTATGCTGCGATTTCAGGAGAGTCTCGTTTCTGCGCAGAAGGGTGTTGCCACTAATGCCACACCATCCCCTCGCCCTGCTCATTCAACTCCCGTGCGAACAGGCTTCTCATTGGTTGACCAGATCAAGATGGAGACTAGTGAAGCAACCAACAGCGAAATGCCATTGGATTTTAGCATGAAGACTGAACAGAACCCTACCCCACCGCCATGTCACAAACCAATTCTCCAACCAAATATAGCTGATAATCCCAGTGAACTCCCTATGGATCTCTCTGTCAAGAAAGAAATGGAAAGCACTGACAAAGATTGTCCACAGGTAATTAAAGCCATTTCTGTTGAAATCAATTATATTGTTTTAATATTTTCAAGTTGGTAGTTTGTAAGAGATTGTTTGATTGCCAGCAGTAAATGTCATAATGCTGATAACGGTCACTTTCTAAATGATAAAACAAAATATTTTTACAATAGGAACTTTCAGTGTTTCTGTTTTTTTGATGTGTATGCTATTAGCCATCAACTTACATTTATGCAGACTTGGATTGCCGTTTTTCTTTGACATAGCAATAAAATGTCCTAAAATATGGCTAACAAGCAGCCATGAAACAATTTGTGAGTCTATTTGAGTAATATCAGAACGCTTTGTTTAGTGACATTTAGAAGCTGGGAGTACACAGTAATTTTCAGTAAATTATGGATTAACTACTGCTGTGTTTATAAGGTGACTACGTTCTGGTGTGGGTTCTTACACCGTTATCAAGTCAATATGATTTCAGAACGCTGTTTGACGAAAGTATGCCGGATTATTATTATTTAGTCTAATAAATTTCTGTTGATCTTGTAGACATCATCTGTGAAACCACCGTCCATCTCAGCCCTGCCAAGTCATCAAATTCGCTGTCAGTATTGCCCAATGGGGTTCACTAGTCGAGGCGCCTTAGATCGCCATCAACGTTTGAAGCACCACATTTCTCTTGGGTTCACCTCCCGCCCTAATAGATCTGCACATGCCCGGTCTGCTTCTCTTACTAGATCTGCCTTCTCTGCTGCAGCTATAAACACCAGCTCAGGTATGGATGGTTTTGGCTTAATTCGTTACATGTGTACCGGTATTTGTTTGTTTAAGGTAAATGTGATAATGAAACGTGTTTGATATTGAAGATTTAAAGTATGTCTTTATAATATGTCTGTTCAGCAAGAGTATAATGCCTAACCTGATTAAATTTGCTGTCAGTATTGCCCAATGGGGTTTACTAGTGGAGGCTCGTTAGATCGCCTTCAACGTTTGAAGCACCACATTTCTCTTGGGTTCACCTCCCGCCCTAATAGATCTGCACATGCCCCGTCTGTGAAGGGGAAGTTGTACTAAATAATTGATTCATCGATTGATACCACTTTGGAAATATTTCACTGGCAAAAAGTAACTTACAACACAGACCTGATTCATGCACAGGTTGGCATACATTTTAAGTAATTTATTGAATTTATCATTATGAATGGGGAACCAAAACTTTTCCGGCAGCTTCATGAAAGCTCACAATGTTTTTTTCTCCACTTCTAAGCCTTTGCATAACGTGAAGTTTGTAAAGTGGTAAACGGGTCGAATTTGTTAAAAATTTAGGGTCGTATTAATTGTGTCAAATGTTGAAGTTACTTTTGTCAGTCTGATGAAATCAAGACCAAGCTGTTTTCTACTCGTGCAATTTTAAATTTATGTAATTTATTTTAAAATCTGTCAGTGCTGGTCTAGAGGTGAGTAATTTGTGTAGTTTTTATCTGTGTTTCTCAGTCAAATTGTATGCATTATTTCAATTTTGTTTTTAACAGTTTATTCCGTTCGTAGACTCTTGAAAGAAATTAGGCCCTATATAACATGTAGTTTAGTATCTTTTTATGGAAAAGAACTGTTTTTGTAGATGTGAAATTGATTGAATCTGCTGGTGAAGAACTGGCTATTCAAATGGCATATTTGATTTTCTGAAATATTTTGTATTTATATGTAGCATCATTTTCAATTTCAATATAAGGGAAGTAACTATCGTACAGTGAGTGAGATATGGTTTGAAGAGTAAATTATCTCCCCTGATTTGAATCATTGAAAGAAAGCCTTCATGGCATTTTCCAAAGTGTTCCATTGCATCTGTCAAGGGGAAGTAACTAGGTTTTGTAGCTGAGGGTTTGAATGTAGTTCTATGTCCTGGCCTTGACCGATGTTTGAAAAGTTGAACCATTGTGAAATTCACATATTTTATTCCAACTGCTTTAGTTTGCATCTTGATATTTTCAGTCTTGTGTTTTTGTTTGTGACTGTCAGCTTTTTTTTTCAAATGTCACTAGTACTGTGCAAGCTTTAGTTTGTTTGACCTTTTAAGTGTTCTGCTGTTAGTAAAAGATTGTGTGTTTTTTATTCCTGAGTTCATTTTTTAGTCCAGTTGTAACGTTTTTGCAGTCGCACATTCACATATTTCATGTTAAAGTTGATACTATGCTGGTAATTATAAACCAGGGTAGTGCATTTAGGTGATTGTCTCCATTCCGTTTGTGCTGATGATTCAAGGTCATCTGTTTTTCCTGGGTAGGCCCACATGGCACAATGACTGTTTATCATCGTGTTCACATATTACAGTATGATTTCCTGTTGTCAAAGGGTGTCACCAAGAAATGTTAATCCCCATTATAGCTCTTCAGTTAGCCTATGGGACACACTGAGTATGGCTGCAAACTAGATTCAAACACAACAGCCTGAAGTGTTAGGAGCACTTTTTTGACTGGCTATGTTTCCAGATTATATTCATGCTGTCATACTTACTACTGGAGGAACATTATCTGTCCAACAGCAAAGACTCTAAAATGAATGCATTTTATTGCTGTACTAGAGACACTGTCATATAAGTGAAATACCCTTGAGCACGGCGTTAAACACCAATCAATCAATCAAGTCTGGCTCAATATATGCAAGTCTGATAGCATTTTCTAATGGCAAAAACAGACTCTGTTAAAATAAAATAACTCTAAATATTGAATATATCAAGTTCCAAATGAATGTTAAGTTAATTTAAAATTTTAAAAATGTTTATATTTGTTTTACAGGTTCCGACTGTGATTTAGCCTCCATTCATAAAATGATGGACATAATAAACCCTCACAAATTTCAAGCCTTTTTTCAATCTCCTGATACAACACAATCGCCACCAACATGTAGCCCTGCTCCTTCAAGAGCTCACGACAGTAAGCCTTCAACAATGATTGTTCCGCGACCAGAAATTCTTAAACACACTGCACTGGAAATGGAATCTGAAACAAATTTTGATGACAAGCTTTCCCCTTCTGGAAGCTTGGATGAAAATTTCAACAGAAAGCCACCTGGTGTTGATAGCGCCCCCTATGAAGGAGAGACAACTCCAACTGGTAGAAAGCAATTTGGATTTGATGACGATTATAGTAATGATAACTATGACAATGACATGGATTCAAACCATGAGGTATGAATTTTTTCGTTTTATTTTCATGCTGGTGTTAACATAAATTAAGTTGTACAATGTCTTGTAAACCAGATTTCTATAACTTCCTTTTCCTATGGATCATAATGAATTTGTTTATTATTGTCATACCTACGTCAACATTGTATGAATAAAATAACTTTTAAAGTAAAACCTTAACAAGATTTTTATTGTCTGAAAAGCTAACATTGCTTTGAAGAAGATAAATGGCTTGAATTTGTCTAAAGTATTCATTGAGTGGATTTTTATTTTTATTAGATGAAGGAAGAACCAAACGACAGCAGCATGCTGGAGAACTCAATGGAAGGACAGAAATCTGACGGTGACGGGTCTCAGCAGAAAAAGAAGCGTAACTCCTACGCCGACTCTCCACATAAGCTGCAATGTCCCTATTGTCCAAGAACATTCCCATGGGTTAGCTCCCTTACTAGACATCTCCTGACTCACACTGGTAAGAGATAGATACATTTTCTTTTATGACACAGATTTGGTGACATGGTGTTTTACTGATCTACAGAAAACTTTTTCAGGAAGTTTTCGCAATTTTTTCTTGTTCATCTCTTCATTATGTCATCTTATTGATCGGGCGATAGAATACTTTGAAGACATTAGTAAAAATAGAGACAACTAAAGAGGCAATATAATTTCACAATTTTTTTCTCACAAATATCACAAAAATGGCATGAAAATATTTGCTTTATAGTTGCGTTTTTTACATGAAAGTTTGCAGGCAATATTTGACTAAAATTCTGACAACTTATCCTTTATTTTTGTTTTTGCACTGATCAGGTCAGAAACCTTACAAGTGTCCGAGGTGTCCAGTGACTTTCTCCACCAAGTCTAACAGAGAGCGTCACCTGATTAGAAAGCACAATGTGAACATGTTAGACCCTGCCTCCAGGCAAACCATGGACCGACCGTTTAAATGCCACCTCTGTATCTTCAGCTCATTCTCCACCAAAAGTAAGTTAGAATTTTGACTCAAATGTCTTTATTTTGAAAAGCAAATGCTGTGGGTATGTAGGCCATGTTCCTTCTTTTATTTCTTTATTTAATACTCTTTTTGGCTTCCAAGTTCCCTTTACTGTACCGGGAATGGGATTGAATACCCACGCAGACCTTAGGTAAATACGGATAGGTTTCCGTTGCTGCAGAGATCGCAGGGTGGTTTTTAGGAGGTTTCTCTTTGGTTTTCTACCATAAACCAGCTACTCAAAGTTGCCAAATAAATTAAATACTTTTAAGTACGACATTAAATGCAAACCATCAATAAATACTCTTTGGTAGAACCTTGTGTCCAACTGCGGATAGTTGGGTGGGAGCTTTCTGTGCCCTGGTAATATCTGAGATAATGGGTATCAGGAAGCTGATTTGTTTCTGTTGTCCTGTTTTGCCTCCCCTAGCTTCTGTGTTATCTTGTTTGTCATAGTTGTTGCTGGTGTCGTTGAAGGGGGTTTCTTTCAACCATTGTACAGGCACTTTTCAAATGAAGTGAATTACTTTGAATTGCGTAAAACCCTAATGAAACAAACAAGCAAACATCCTTTGTTTGGTGACAAAGTGTACTTTTTACACCTGATAAAATCTGTTTTAATTGATCAATGAACACCTAATATAACCTTATTCTGTAGTCTTTAAAAAAAGGAGTTTATTTTTTTTTATTTTTTAGTAGCAACCAGCATTGAAAAATTCTACAGTGCACTCATATCACAAGCATACTGTTTCACAATGTTTGTGAAGTAACCCTAAATATGGCTACCAAGTTGGCAAACAAACATCACATCCTCACACAATAAATGTTATTTTATAGGTAATCTCCTCAAGCATTATGAAGAGCGTCATCCCGGCAGTGTTATTCCTGAAGCCATTCTCAAAGGAGAATACAATGTGGATGTCAATGACCTTGAGAGTGGAGACTATGATGAAGGTCAAATGATGGAATCCTATGACATGGCATCTGATACAGAAATGGAGGTATGTCTATTTTATGTGAATTATTACTGATAAGCCGTAAGGCAATGCTTCATTGATTAATGATGGGTAGTTGACAGGAGCTTGCTATGATATGAGCTAATAGGCACCAGGAAGCCAATTTGTAATTGCGTCCTGTTTAAAATCACCCATTGGTCTGGCACGCCATCATACAAGTAAAATAACCTTCATTATATCAATCAATCAATCGGAGGAAATCTGTCTTCTACCTATTTAAGTGTATTTGCAAAGATAAAGATAATTATAATAAATAATTGACAGGGATTTAACGAGTTATAAATGATTTGACAGAGTGACCCAATGGTGAAATTTTAACCGAAACAACTCTGGTATTAAAACATGTGTCAGCGATTAAGAAAAATCCAGTATTAAAGAATTCCTCAGGGATTCGATTTTCATTTGTTTTTATTCTCTAACTAAAAATAATTGCAACTGTTAGAAAATTTGAAGTAGGAGTCACTAGCTTGAATGTTTCAACATAGATGACTGATGAGGAAGTTTGGAAGGGATGTGAAATTTATCGCAATACAAAATTCTGTGTTGAAGGATGCCATAAGAATGTACTTTCTCACAGTGACAATTCTAATATTTTTAAGTGCATTAGGGAATTCAAATTCATTGAACCATTTATTCCGTTAACTCAAAATAATGGAAACTTTCAAAACATTAACGTAGGATTTAGCTTTCCGTTGTTTCATGGGGAAGGCCAGTTGCAATTTGACCCTTCACAAAAAACTATCAAGTTGGACAGAAGTGTTATGCATCTCTGAATTTTTAATATTATTAAGTGCATTAGCAATGCAATATTATTTTGTATTTGCTGTGTAACTTGACATTATATTAAGTTATGATAATATTAAAGTAGTCCAAACATGCCAAAAATAATCCATTAATTTGCATTAATCACAACTGCACAGAGCACTTGATAAGGTGTGCAAAACACTTGGAGCCATTTAAAAGGGCGATGCGGTGTGCAATAAAAGGAACATGCATAGAAAGGGCATTGTTTCTTGTGTCTATTTATTCTGTTTGCGTTTTTATTCAAACTACCTGTGGTATACAATGAAGGCTTAAACATCGGACAATGTTAAAGTTCACTTTTTATTTTCACTTTGACCATCTTACTGCACTTTAATGGTAAATGTACGAGCTCAAATATTATTGACCAATACAGTCTTTTTCTTACACATCTTCCTCATATTAACTGCGTCACACGGCGATGATGACCTAGTTGTAAGGCTGTACTAGATATACATATATGCTTGGAGAGAAGCTACGCCCAAATTGTTGACTACCAGTGGTCCTTGACCGGGAAATCGTTTCTATTCTCCAGATATTTATGATGCAGTACAATAAAATTCCAATACAGAGTATGTTGAAGGGCAACATTTCAAATTATAACTGGGTTATTGGAGCCTCATCTAAATCACATCTAAAATCCAAATGTGGAAAATTTATAATTTCTTGATATGATGGTACTGCAACAGCATACCACTAAACAAATTATTTACAGCTAAAAGTTGATATGGTATTCAGCAAGTTGGCCATGATTCATAAAAGATTTGAAGTTTAGTTGGCAGTGTTCTGTGGTAAAAATCTATGATATGAATGATACTAGTGACATTGTCCATTGTAGCAGTGTTTTTGTTTTCCAAATATTGGCGAAAGAGATTTAAAATTAACATCGGTCATAGAGAAATTACAAAGATTGTAACATAGCATTATCAAAACTATCCTGTGAAAAAAAGTTGATTTGACAAATAACTTTTTAATGCCAACCTTAAGTTTAAGCCTTCTGAAAGTGGGCAGAAATCCTAAAATAAACAAAAATCAATTTAAATTAATAAAAAAAAATAGCCCCTTTTTAATTTAACTTTTTTGCTCAATTTGATTAAGTGTTATGTTTCCTGATATTGAATTGTGTTGATCTCATAGAAAATTCATAAATTTTGCAGTGCTTTTAATAGCATGTTCAGTTTTTTCAATTGGTATTTAATTTCCTGTCAAAGGGCTGCTCAGAAAATATTAGGTTGTATGATGTTAGAATTAGCCATATCAGATATCTTTGATAGAAGACAAGCAAATGCATGTGTGTGTTATCAACCATGAATTACATGTTGCCTCATCTTTTCCAAATCTGTTCTGGCTGGTGATAAATTTGAAGTATTTTTATGACCTTTTATTGCAGACAGTTCTTTTATCAAAATATCGGAACTACTGTATGGATTTAGAGAACTATATTTCCTCTGGGAAATAATTCCATGTTATGAAAAAGCTGATCGTTTCTATTACTCCCAGTTGGCAGAGTGTGTGTGGGCGTTTGCCGCGTCTGATCTACATTCAACGTTTATATCGCATTCCCTAGTGAATCGCGGGAGGCCTATCGAGTCTGTATGGCTGATATCATGTCAGGGAAATGAGTATTTGATTGATAGTGGCGGAAATCAACGAGCTACGAGGCTAGATTAAGGTGAACACTTGTAAGCTATCAACCCTGATCATGTGTCGTAACTCTGTGTGGCATAGATATCCTAATATTTTGGTCTCGACCACAACTATAGGTTGGTACATGTAACTGGCACATTATGAATTTATTCTTTCACAAACAGTGTTCAGCAGTTTATCCTTAACTTTTTGCTATTTGTTATTGAAACTTTTTACTATTTTAGCAATATTAATAATCAACATTTTTCAAGTTGACAGGGGTGGCTGGTTGGGTGGGAAGCCTCCTGTGCCCTGGTACTCTCTGAGGAAAGAGTCATCATGTAGTCAATTTTTGGGGCATCCTGTTTTACCACCTGAAAATAAACTGTAGTATCTTCAGTGTTGCCAGATTTGTTTCGGGTTGTTTCTTACAGACATTGGGCTGGCACGCCGTCATTTGGGTGAAGTAACCTTTAGTATGGCATAAAACCAGAATCAAACAGTCTAGTTGACACTGCAGGCAAGGGACTGAAATAGTCCCTTAAACACAAGGCCAATCAGTCAGTCAGTCAGTCAATCGATCAATCCTTCAAAGACCTAGCTGTTGTGAAAAAAATGAGGCCCGTAATAGCTTCATGGTGGTTCCCTTGACCCATAACAGGCCATCGTACGAGTGAAATAATATGAAGTGTAAGGCAAACACGCAATAAAAGTAATCCAACGTCGTGCAGACCCATAAACCAATCTCATCTGTAATTCTCTTTTCTTGCTTACTCTGACAATTTTGTTTGAGTGTTTACAGTGCAATGACAGCAAGCTGTAATCTCATTGGTTGGCAACATCCTAAATCTATTGCGCAAATAACTATTTGACCAAGTTCTCATCACCTCTCATATAAACGCTGTTTGCTATTTCTGGACGATTCATAGCCTACTCCTGGCGAACTATTTTCCGCTGTATACATAACGACTCTCATGGGATTTCATAAAATTGATTGTGTAGCAACTGTATTTATTAAGCACACAACTATTGCTAAGCAGCGAGCATTTTTTTAAAATACCCCATTATCACTTTGAGTTAGCCCAGCACCTCCTCTATTATTTATGGTATTTAATTTGCAATAATGGATTTTGATAACTATGTTTATCTCCAACTCCACGGTTCTTATTCAGATCGTATCCAACTTTTTTTTTGAGGTAACACAAAATCGCAATATCTTATTTTCATTTTGTCTCTTTAGCAGTTACATAAATAACTTAAGCACAGGATTTTGTTTAGGGAAATCCACTGTGGTACTGTAGAAGGTTTGATAGTTTTTGAAAAAATAAAAGTTGATTAAAAGCCATATCACGTAAGGATTGAACTTTTTTTTTATCAAAGCTGGTTTACGCCCAGATCAGTAATGAAAGAAATAGACTTTATTTTCATGAAATTCTCGAACAAATTGAACAGTATTGAGGTATAGAACAGTATGGAGGTATAAACAAGCTTTATTCTGGTTATTTATGGAAATTTTGATTAGATTTGATTTCGTCAATTTTGTAAGGGAGAATGAACATGTCATCGTTTGTCTTAATAAAGTCCATAAATCAAGCTTGAAAAACATTACCAGGTTTCTTAGAGGTTACTTTCCAAAGGTCAATATAATTTCACCTCTTTCCAGATGAATTGATTGATAGATTTGCCATTTAAACAATTTAAATATTTATACTTTGATATATGAAATGAAATATTAGCAAATATTTTCTTCTTCCTGTGCTCTGGAGCTCTCCCAGCTAAAAGGCACCAGAAAGTCTGTCTGTTGTGGTGTCCTGTTTTCCCCCTGTATATGTCCCTTGTTTTGTTTGTTGCCATAAGGCATCAGGAAGCCTGTCTGCTGTGGTTTCTTGTTTTTCGTCCCCTGTATTTGTCCCTTGTTTCATTTGTTGCCATAAGGCATCAGGAAGCCTGTCTGCTGTGGTTTCTTGTTTTTTGTCCCCTGTATTTGTCCCTTGTTTTGTTTGTTGCCATAAGGCATCAGGAAGCCTGTCTGCTGTGGTTTCTTGTTCTTCGTCCCCTGCATATGTTTTGTGTTTTGTTTGTTGCCAGTGTCGTAAAGGGGGATTTCCTTCACTCATTGGGCTGGCAGGCCGTCATATATCAGACGTAAACCCCAGTCAATCTAATAAAGCCATTTTCCATTTAAAGGTTATGCTGGACTAAAATCCGTCATAAATTCTTGAAAGCTGATTTTGAGAGGTTTTTAAACGTGTGTGTATGATATGTGTAGGTTGAATTGAAAAGACATCCCTTTATGTAAATAAAATAATGTTAACACATTTTTCAATTGATCATTGTTGAAGTCATTGGCTATGCAATTAGTGGTCCCACAAATCAAGATTCTTACTTGGCCATCAGCCTTTGAAAGTAATTTATTAAAGTTAAAGATTGAATTGTTTGTTCTTGAACTCTTTTTTTATGAGATTTTTGCCTGGGTGACCTTTGGCTTGTAAGTTATCACCCAACTCTTGCAATTTTCCCATTTTGTAGACTTGTACATGTACATGTGATGAAGGTTATCAGTCCTTGTGGAGTCATTTAAACGCAATCCTTGAAGTTAATTAATTGAAATTGTTCTGTACAGTAATTGGACTGCCTAGTTTTTACATAAAATCTAATCTTTCAGCAGTTTTGCTAATTTCTTAAACTGACATGTTGGCGATTTCTCAGCATTATAAGACTCAAATCTGTATTCCTGAGTTGTTTATTTTGCAAAAAGGTTCATTTTTTTAGGACGCCTAATCTTCTTTATTTCGTGAAAAGTTTAAATTTTTTACTTTTGCAATTTGCATCATTGAATCCCAGGACTCGTGTAACTATTTTAAGACCAGGAGCTCTTCAGTGTATTGAATAATTTGTGTGAAAATCCGAAAGCTCTGCTATGTAAGTCGATTGTTATTGTTATAGGACCCAAATCTTTATTCCTTAAGTAAAAGTAAGTTGTTAATTTTGCAAAAAGGATAATTTTTTAGGACACCTTAATATCTTCTTTATTTCGTGAAAAGTTTTAATTTTTTACTTTTGCAATTTGCATCATTGAATCCCAGGACTCGTGTTACTATTTTAAGACCAGGAGCTCTTCAGGGTATTGAATAATTTGTGTGAAAATCCGAAAGCTCGGCTATGTTAGTTGATTGAATGAGGAAGACTTGTCAGTCTATCATATTACTGAGGATTGTGAATAGGCGAAGGGCTTAAATCCTACATCTGTTGAACATTGCAGAGGTTACCTAGAAAGTACTTGACTCGCTTAATTAAATTAACTCTACGGCTCCATTCAGCATTATCGATCGCAGCCAGCTACTAGACTGAATGGTTGGCAATGCTCATTGAAACTGACTAGCAGGCTTTTGAGCATGTCAGCTATCTCTCAATGCGTGGGCGGTCTGATTTGTTGGGAACTCTGATTCCCATGAGACATGCCGTTGATTGTGGACCCTTTCAGCACAGTATCCGCTTGATGTCCAAATAATGAACAGCTCCAAGCACATTTTTAAAAAACTTTCTTCCATTTTCGAAATATATGCCTATAAGATAGTGTACCTCTTCATTGAACTAGCATTTCATTTGATATCATGCAGGTAGTTGGTGGGAACTTTCTGTGCTCTGTGCTCTCTGAGGCATCAGGAAGTTGATTTGTTGTGGCGTCCTGCTTTTGGTCCTGTTAATCACCTGTGGCATCTTGTGTTTTTGCCAGAGTTAATTGTTAAGGGTTGTTTTCTGCACCTTTAGGGTTGGCTCGGCTCCTTATGAGTGAAATAACCCTAAGTACGACATTAAACCCGACTGAAACATTTCATATTTGAGAAACTATTCTTACGTTTGTCAATTAAGGAGAATCTTCTTTGTCAATGGTAAAAATGACACGTGGCCCAGAATAAATTATATACTGGGTAACTAGAATGTAAATGGTGCAGACATGCACATGTCAGTCTGACCTCAGTGGCCTGCTATCTTAGTCTTGATGTTGATGAGCAAAACTTTGATAGGAATTTAATATTGTTAACGACAAAGTAAATGAATAACCCACCCAGCTTGGAGCAAAATGTTGACCAAATTGGTTTAAGATTCATTGGTCATTAAAATACCAAACAATTAAATAAATAAACATAAAAAAAACCATATACATTGTATGTGCATGCTGACTTTAACCATGACAATATGACAGAATTGTCTGACGTTGGACTTTTATTTTAGCTTTAATAGTCTCATTGGTTGATTAGAAAATTATATACCAGTTTTAAACTATCTCAACCTGGTTTTAGTTGATTAGTTTTTGGCTTTGCATCAAATGTAAGAAATCGTAATTTTATTTCGTAGGATTCTCTCAAGATACATATGGACGAGGATGAAACAGCCAAGGTCGAGTTTGCGATGTCCGATGAACCAGAAAAGATGCCAGCTCCTCTTTCAAACCGCCCACTCAACCCTGAACGGGACAATTACAATGTTGATAAGATAACAGAATGCTGGAAATGTCGTGCAAAGTTCTCGTCTCGAAAGTTGCTGGTTCGACACTTAAAAGAGCACAACATCGACTATCCTTTCAAATGTTACCTTTGCGATGCCTCGTTTGAAAGTCGAAAAGAGTGCTTGTGCCATCAAGAAAGTATGCATCTGGAAGACTGGCCGCATCTCCAAGAAAAGAACAAAGTTGATGACATTGAAACTTTCAGCATTGCCATGGAAGAACTGGTCGCAAAGAATTATAAAGGTGGTGACCTTGAACCCACTGACCCCACTAAATTAGTGGCCGGTGAAGAGGGCCAAATCGATGCTGCGACCTCGGATTACATCCAGCGTAAAGTTTACTGCTCCTTATGCCCTAAACGATTCTGGTCGCTACAAGATCTCAGGAGACACATGCGTTCACATACAGGTTGGTTTTAGGTCTTGTGACTTGAGTATATTCTCTGCTCCACAGAATACTTTTAAAACCTGCTGCTTTTTGCATCAAAACTTTATTAACTTTTGCATTTGACCGTATAGTCTTAATATTTTAGGAGAATAAGCATACCATTCAAAAGCCAATCTTGTTTTCGTCATAAGGTGTTATCTGATCTATGCTATTGATCTTTTGATGTAAATGGCATCTGAACATGGAATGTTTTCTTAAAAATACCAAAACGTAAATACCTGTGTAATATTTGGCGATTGTGTAATTTAAAACATACTACCCACATCTCCTGTGATCTGGACAAACCTAGTAAGTCGAATTTTGGTGAAAATTTAGTTAAGCCCATATTTGGACTTACTAGG